>JACWBX010002737.1:5573-20634 GCA_014622435.1 Polypedilum pembai | reverse complement strand
TTTTTTCTATTTCTCCTCAGGCACGTTTTGCTGCCAAACAGAAAGAAAGAAATCAGGAAAATCTCAATATATGTTACCACAGTGCGCTTGGGTGAAGTTAATGGAGCTTTTTAAATTATTGACACTCAGAGAGAAAGAAAAATATAGGGTTCGGAATTATGCAGATAAGAAGAAGAAGTATGCGCATAATTTTCTTCTTCTTATTCATTTTTGTATGGAAAAATCAATAAGAAGAAGAAAATTATGCGCATACTTCTTCTTCTTATCTGCATAATTTCGAACCCTAGAAAAATATGATAGTGAATTTGTTTTTTGTAAACATTGCCAATGAATTTTGACTCATATTCGAATGTTTTTCTTTTTCTACTTACATTCAAGGTATCAATATCAATTCTTGTATTTTGATATGAACAAAGAGAGCACATGAAAAATTACTTTCAGGCAAAAGATAATCAATGAACATCATGAATTATTAAAGAATTGTTTTCTTTCTACCAATAACAAAATTCCTCGGAAGCATTAAATCTTTTCTCTCTTTCTCTCTCGCTCACTGAGGCCTCAGGAATTTGTTTATTGTTTAACTTTGCTTTTTGCAAGACATAAGAAATTTTCAAAATTTCATTTCATTTCTTGTAAAATATAAACAATTTGCTCTTCTTCATATTTTCTTTTCTTTTCCAACAAGTCAAAATCACTGAAGAAAATGCTGAAATTTTTACTTTGCAAATCGTATTAAGGCTCTTAAGAACTATAAAGAGGCACTTTTGTTAAACAAATTTTTTTGATAACTTTTCATCATTTTAAGTGAGCTTTTCATTATAATATTTCAAAACATAAACTGCTTATTCAATTTCACACAACCATCATTGCTGATTTTTCATATGAAAATTGAGTAAGAAAGAATTCAATGAAATATGAAAAGAGAAGGAAATTTGTGTGTGAGTTTACGGATTTATGAATGTATGATGATTTATGATATAAATCTTTATGTGTGTATTTGCATAGCTTTGCATACGAGAAGAAAAATGAAAACATTTTTTCTTTGTGATTGAATAAAAATTTCATGATTTTTCTTTTCTATAAAATCCTTTGCTTTTGTATTTTTACTGAGAGAAAAGTATTTAATGTAGGTTAAAAAAGAAACAAGGTGAAAACATTTTGATTAATTGCAAAAATTACATTTTTAAAGAAATCAAGGATAAATTTTTGATGTTTGCTAAAATAAATTTATTGATTGTTCAATTAAACTGATCAATTTAGACACTACAAAATAAGAAAATTTTGCAAATAAATTTTTGAACTAATTGCAAAAATTTTCTTGTCGTATTCAACATTAAAGCAGTGCTTTCAAAACATTTAATTAAGAATATATGCTGTTTCATCATTATGTCTTATGCTATACATAAGACTATAATAATTTTGTAAAACTAAAGAACAAAAAAATTTTTAGAAAATTTTCTAGAAAAATAAATTTTCAAAAAAAAATTCACTAATCAATCAGAATGTCTTCAGCTTGATTTTTTTTTATATATTTTTGCTGAGAAAACGCATTTTATTG
The DNA here is from genome assembly GCA_014622435.1 of Polypedilum pembai. Classification (NCBI taxonomy): domain Eukaryota; kingdom Metazoa; phylum Arthropoda; class Insecta; order Diptera; family Chironomidae; genus Polypedilum; species Polypedilum pembai. The sequence continues at coordinate 19,076 of JACWBX010002737.1, read as the reverse complement.
TAAATAAAGAAAGCAGACACATAAATTTAAATTCTTTCTTTATATAAAACGCACTATGTTTTTCTCCATTCATTCATTTCTTAAAGAAAGACTTTCTTTTGTAACAAGACAAAAAGGAAAGAAGAAGGAAAAGGAAAAGTCTTGTGTTCTCTTACTCAACTGTCCATCCATCCATCTATTACGTTCTTGAATGTAAAATTGAGATGAAAGCTTTTGTCATTCATCTATTCTTATTCGCTTTTTCTCGCAATTCCCTCGACAGGGACGACATCAGCAATAATAACAATTGTGCTATTGTGAGTCATCGTGTACAATTCATTTTCAAAAGTGGATAGGAAGACTCTTTAATAAAAAAAGAATGAAAATCAGGACACAATAAATTGATGTTCGCACTTTTTTTTTGAAAATATGTTTGGTATAGTGAAAGAACATAAGGCTGCGAGAAATGTTCGTATTTATCACACAAGTAACATCATTCATCATCATGATGAGCAGTATTGTTAGTTCTTTTTCATTTCATATAATTTTTTATTAGCTTTATATGTGGACATTAAATGTGTATGAAGTTAGAAAGTTTGTTTTACTCCAAAATATTGCCTTTATAGCAATCAATCAAAAATCAAATTTCGAAATTCTTAAACAAATTTGATTAAGTAATTGCTTCATCCATCGGTGCCTAATTTCACGCAAATTAAAGAGTGAGGAAATTTATCGGCCATAAGAAAAGCACAGCAGTATGAGCTATAGCGAGCGAGTAGAAGAAGAGTAAATATACTATGAAGAAGCGCTTAACTAAATACTATGTTCAATATTGTCTCGAATCCTTTATTTATTTTTCCGCTCTCCAAACAATTTTCTCTTCTTCAGCGTTAGAGCGAGCGACATGAAATAGCATTGAGTATATCAATAAAGAAATAAAATCAAATACATAAAGAGGGGAAGCAGAAAAAGAAGCCTTCCGTTCTTGTTAGTAAAAAATTTCTTTCTTTAATATTATTTCTTGAAATTGAATGCCTAAATGTGAATGTATGTATGTGTATGGGGAGAAAAAAACCTTTTTTATTTAATTTTTTTTGAATTTCACCTTTATTTACGATTATATTCCCATGAACATGAGTATTTTGTAATATACTTTACCTCCTGCCGACAAACACATACATGTTTAGCTACTGCTGTGTTTAAGAACTTATTGATTCATTGCTAAAAAGAAGTGAATGAAAAACTCAGTTCTACTTCATTTTTCTTTATATTTACACATTTAATGTGAAATAATTGCATTTAACAACATTGGGTGAAAAAGAGCTAAATTGAAATCTAATGGACCAAAGAGCAAATCTTTAAATGTTTTATCTTTCAACAGATAGAAAAACATAATTGTTTTCTGCAATCAATTTCATAACAAAAGAGAAAATAGCAGAAGTCTTTCCTCTTTCAATCACAAGCAGCTCTTATAAGAGAGTGAACGAGTGTCAGAATTGTTGTAGAATTAGAAATCAAGATAGAAAATCTCTCATGTGGAGGCAAATGAAAATTGAAAAGATAGAACGAGTTGAGTTTTTGAGGCGAATTTGCGAGATTAGAAATATAACTAAATCGATTGGCGGAATGGAGTCGCTCACTCAACATTAATGCGCACGATTTGAGCTTTAAAAACGATAAAAGGGTAGATGAAGAAATTTATTTCGCATTTTTATCCAATAGAAATAAGGTTAGCTTTAAAGACGATTCATCGAAGTGACGACGGTTTGCAAGATTTATTAACCTTTAACATGATTATTTTTCCTTTTTCTTTCTTTATCCTCTAGTGAAGAAATGGAATGCTCCATTTTCTTATATTTATAATATTGAGAACGTGCGGTTCAGAGTGCTCACATACCTAAATGCCTCATTATTTATTCATAGACTCTTTCTCTTTATTTTTATCTTATTCCTTAGTCAAGACAAAAAGCAATTAAGGACGAAAAGAGATGTGAAAATTTTGGGAGAAGCTATTCTAACACTCACTAAAAACACACTTCATGCTCATAAACATCAAAATTATATATATGAAATTAATTTAGATTCTTTATTTGAATGAATCGAGCTCATACAAACACGTAATCATGTGAATGTATGTTGCCAATTTCAGATATAAAAACATTGTCTGGATTAAAACTCAAACAAGGCAAGGACATTAGAAATTTAAATGTTGCTGAATAGAAACTATATTTAATTTCGTTAAAATAATATCGAAAATTTTATTTAAAAATTCAATAGAATCCTTTTTTTCTTTCTTTGTTTTTTGTTTTAAAAACTTTACATGACAAAAGAAAATTCTTTTATTTAAGATGAAATTCGAATTAGAAAATTTTAAGCTAAAACTCAATTTTTATAAGAAAAATTTAAAATAAATTAGTAAAATTTAAACCAATTAGAACAAAATTTTCAGTGACTTTTGATGATTTGTACTTTTAACGGTAATTCAATATAATTTAAATTTTAAATTTAGCAGTTTATTTTTACAGGTTTAATTGTGCAATTCTCGGTAAAAACAATTCTCATTTTCCTGATTACAAGAAATTACTCATTTTTTATCTATAAAACAAAATTCAATGTAATTGTCTTTGCCTTGTTTCGAATTTGGAATCTTCGTGCATGTTCATTATCTCACATGTGAGAAAGAAATCGGAAGTTAATTGCTAGAAACATAATAATTGTACAAGGCATTCGAGTATGAAAAACACATTTGATACGATACTAAATTCTAAATTAGGCACACTCGTACTCGCTTAAGGAAATTAAAATCCATCGGATGCCAACAGTGCAAAAAAAGAAAGAGGAAATTATAAATTTGTATTGTTTGTTTCACCATTCAATTTCTTGGCTGCGGTTTGCGGAAAGAGTGAATAAGTTTTGCAAGTGATAGATAAACAATTGTGCACACGATATATTTGTTTGTTTTGTACGACACATCATAAATTTATTCATAATTAAGAATTATGATCCCTCAAAATCCTATTCTGTCTCTTCACTCCTTTCTAACCGCACAAATAAATCTAACAATTTCCAGCATACATGTGAATGTGTAGACATTTTAGTATGCAGGCATATGAATCATAATATTATTTAGTATATGAATGAATGAGTTTCCATAATCAATGCGAATAAGGCAGGCGTTAGATATGAATATATAATATGAAGCAATGCCAATTTCCTGATTATAACATACAAAACACACCACCACTAGTATTATGTAATAAAAGATAATTGAACAGTGAATAGATAATTTTCCCATGACACTCACACAAACACATACATTTTGGATTTAAAGCGATGAAGCTTAAAGTCCATTCCCCTGACACTTAATATACACTGATCATCAACATCATTTCCTATGTTCATGAATTATTTATGCGTGACAAAAATTAAATTAATTTATTTATTGCTATTGTCCTTTTTAGCGCATCTTCCTCAAAGAAAAAAATCACTATTGTCCGCACTTTGTCTGTCTACCGTCTGTCTGTCTCCTTAACTAGTCTTTATAAGAACGGTTTTTCGTCAAAATTTTTTGGTTAATCTATTGCTGCCAACCATGAGACCTGTGTAACGGAAGATCTTTCCGAAAGTCCATTCACGAGTTATTCCAAAAATCTTGATGAAATCTGAAGAAAAAAATTTTTTCGTGGCAAATTTTTTTTACCAAAATTTTTTGCAAAAAAGCAGTGATCTGTAACAGGAAAATGCGTTATTAACACGTCACTGACGGTTAATATTACTGATTTTTTCATTTTGTTCATCATCCAAAAAATGTTGTTTATTTATTTATTCATACTGAAAATGAGAGAGAAAAAGTTCAACGTTGTTGTTGTTATTGTTGTAGTACTAATTAATTATTTTCAATTCCACTTTGAAATATTTAAATTTTTCGGCTTTGAAAATTAATTGAAATTTCTATGTTCTCCCACCACTTTTTATCATTCGTTATCAGTCGCTTCCTATCACTGTATAAAAATTTGTCCCAGAACGAAAATAAAGTGTACTCACAGACCTCAGCATGCATACAGGTAAAATAAATTATATGTAGCTTGCAGCCATCATGCACATTAGCATTGTTGAGTTTAATAGCGTATAAAGAACATAAAGAAGCGAACTAGCTGGCAGTAAACAATAAATGGTGTGTGTACATACCTCAATATGATTTGTTTCAGGATATCCACTCACTCGTGTGTTCGTACTAAAGTCCTTTAAACTTCCATTGTCATTCCGGCAATTATTGTTTTGCTTCAATTTTTGTTGCTGTTGTTGTTCTGCACTAGACAGCGACGTGAAATGCTGCAAATTGAAAAAAAGAAAATAAAATTGGAAAAAAAATTAAATGCAGATTTTCTGTTTTTATAGCGCATTTTTAAACAATGATTGGAAAACTGTTGAAGAAGTAATGAGATATTTTCCATTTCATAACAAAAAGTAACAAAGCGAAACAGACAGGATTGAGCGAAATAATCGCTTTAAAATGCTATTAATAGCTAAAATCATCAATAAAAAAATCAATTTTATTTCGTCATCCTAAACTTTTTATTTTAATCGTTCTCAATTATTCAAATAACTTAAATTGTTTAAATTAACATATTATAAAAGCAAAATTCCATTGAGAAATGAGGTAAAAATTAATTTTAAGCGAAAAAAAATCTTCTTTTTACATTTATCATAAATGTCTATTGTTAAAAAGCAATTTAATAAAGAAATAAAAGTTAATAAAATGAACTTTTTCGCAGAAATAACATCAAAGGCTAGACAACAATTTGTTATAAATTCAATATAAGACATAAATATATACCAGTCGTCCGTATGAACCATATTTTTTAAGGCGCTCACGTTCAAGTCGCAATAGAATCTGTGCATTTTGCTCGCAGGTGTAGGTGTGTAGCGGACGTTTGCGATCGAGAGAATATTGATATAATGGTCTTGATTGTCTCGGAATCACCTTTATTTTCAGAAGATAAAAAAGAAAGTTTATTGAGATTGGTTGGTTTGTATGTAATGTGGTTGACGATAAATTTTGTAGCTATTGAATTTTAGTGAACATAAATCTCAGGGTGAAAAGACCCCTAAAACAACAATTAACGCCTCCACACTTTCATTACGGATATTCAATATCATGACTCTCAGCTAAATTGGACTGATACATCGACTTTATTATGATTATTATTTTAGGCTCTTCCGGGTAAATGGGAAAAAGAAAGACACACAATTTAATATTCTGAAAGCCATTGTAAATTTGATATTAATTATTAAGGCCTGTTTTCGCAGGAAAATATTTCTATAGTGAGAGCTTGAATTTATTGAAGTTGAAAAATTCTATTATGATGCGCTTTGAGAGTCTAAATTCCAATAAGAGCTCATGAAATATTCATTATGAGTTCTGACTTCTGGGAAAATAATGACCTACAACACCGAAGAGAAAATTTAAATATTTTATGCTCATCGAGAAGATAACAGCAACAGTAGTGAGTGCTAGAGCAGAAATTAAATTGAAAAATTTTTCAACCATATAAATTAATAGACACACGAGCGATGAATGTCAATTTAATATCCTTTCAAGTGTATAAAGAAATTCAAAGAAGAAAAAAGCTTTAAAAGACAATTGAAACAAATTGAGGAAAGGAGAGAAAGAAAATCTCATTATTCACAATAGTCTGTGTGAAAAAAGGTTTTGCCTTCACTTTTGCACGCAACAGTGAATGAAATGAAGAAAGGAAGAAGCTCAATAATTTAAAAGAAACAATCAGTGTAAATGGCTTACAATACAACAAATGTTTTCACTGATAAAAGTTAATCAATTGTTGTGTATTTTCTCTTCTCATTACGGGTTATTATTCTTGTTTGCTTGCTTTAACAATACATCGCTTTCTGCTCTAATGTTACCGTTACTGTATGTGAAAAAAATATAAAAACAACAACACACGAAAAAGAAGAGGAAGTTCAAATTATTCATCCGTAAAATGTTTTTCTTTCGTGTTGCTGGCAGTGCTAAACGGTTTATATTATCGTCATTATTTTTATTATGACTTGAACTCATTTACCTCAGTATCAGCATCACAACTACACAATGATAATGTGCTCAATCCTTTATTCCGTCTCAATAAGCTTTTATTGTTATTGCTATTGTTCGATTCACTCGTCGTCGTGGTTGTTGTTGAAGAGGCCGCAGTTGTGGGCTTTTTCAGGATACCGCGTGTTTCCGTTGACGACTCACTCGAGTAGTTATCGCCATTTGCTGCCAAATAACTGGGATCATTTTTATATTCTTTCAATTTCTGCTGTTGCGCCAGTAAATATTGTGATTTCGACGTGTCATAGCTATATTGTCCTTTAGGCACGTCAATAAACGCAATTTCTCCCACACCAGCTATATCGTTTGTTGGTCCAATTGTGGTCGTCGTTTGTCGCGGACAATGATGATAACGATGCAATTCTTCAGCCGCCGTCACTCGACATTTTCGTCGTGATGGTGAAAAATTCAAATTTCCGTCCATCTCGTAATATTCACACTCACTGAATGACTTCTTCAAGCGTGGCTTTCTAACACACTCGTCGACAGCAGAAGTCGCATTTGAAATGCCACCGACACTCGTTTTGTCTGCGCTCGATTTTTTTTTATGATAATTATTCGAACCGTATTTCGTAAACTCGGTCATGGTGCTCCAATTTTTCTCTCATTTAATTTTATCTCTCAATGACATTTGCATTTTTTTCCTCTCTTTTTTTGCTATGTTTTTTAAATTTGCCCTTTCCACAGAGTGGAAAAATAATTTTCTCGTTTTATGTTTATAGTGCGCAATCAGATTACACCACAATTAAAATTCGTACACTGGAATGAAAGGAAGAGAACAAAGAGCAAAATCAGATACAATTTCGAGTCAATGGCGAATGTTTTTAAAATTCATATTGGGGAGAGTAGTGGTTAATGGGATGTTGCGACAGTTTAACTGTCGAATTTATTCACAGTGAAATAAAAGAGATGTCAAGTAAAGGTCAAACCACAAAGCGTTAAAAACTTTTACATCTGCTTTGAGTAAATTAAAAATTCAAAAAATTAAAAATTTAAAATTTAATTCTGTATTTGTAAGAAAATTGAATGTCTGTGATTTGTTTCCAAGATAAAAGACGGAAGGAAGAAGATTCGAAATTCTCAAGATTATTATATATTATTTGAATATCTTCATGATGATAGTTTCTTTTAGTTTCAAGCTCTACTGTAAAGACTTTTGAAAAGCATGATGATATGCTCAACACAACAATTCATTCATCATTTCTTTCGTCTTGAATTTTTAAAAAATTTCTGCGGAAAATTCTCTTGAAATTCTGTAGAATTCTTCTTAAAATCTGCAAAATTCTGTCTGTTGAGTGACCCACACCCAAAATATTTTTTTTACAGTTTTTTTTTTCGAATCCATATTTTTCAGTAGGTTTTTCCTTTCGGGAATAACTCCATACAAATTTAAAAAAGTTTTTAAATTTTTGTCAAATTGAAAATTTTTTTTTATATTTTTTCTCAAATAATCATCAAAATCAGCCATTTTTAGTGACACTTGGGAAAAATTTAAAAAAATTTGATTTGTTCCAAAAATCGTGAAAGCAATAAAATTATTAGCAAGAATTTATTGAATTATATTAAAAATGCAAAAATTCATTGTTTTTATCAACTTTTTAAAAAAATTTGGTAGTCTTCATAGGGTTTTTGTCTCATTCCCGTTCTCGAAAAACTCAATTCTCGGAAATTGAAAAAAGTTTATTTCACAGATAGATGCTAATAATATTCTTGATTTCACTCAAATTAAACTTCAACGGCCATTAATGACCCTTTGGTCTTCTTATCAATAACAAAAATTGATTTTCAACATATGAAATAAAAAAATTCAGAGTGCGTACTCAAATTGTAAGGGTTCTTTGTGTAAAGTAAATGTAATGCCAATAACAATATCTTTTTGTCATAACAATAATATTTGTAATTAAATGCACAGCATATGGGTAAAAGGAGAGACACATAAACACCGCAAAAATTGGTTCCATGTAATTATGTGTGTTAATTGCTATTGCCATTCGGGGATTAATTAAAACCTTATTTTTGTCGTTTACATTAAATTTAATTTATGATTTATTGTTTCATAATTCCCACACGTCACCAAGTTGTATTCGTATAAATATTGAATACATCATGCGAATGGAGTTGTGAATGAATGGAGAGTGAATGAAATATTTATGTGAATTTAGCATGTCGGAAATTTCAGCTTCATATTTTTCCATCGTCATCATGATCATCATGTATTGTACTTGTTCACCCTTTCTCTGCCCTCGCCCCATCTCTTTTTATAAAATTGAATTTTTTACATTCCCACACACACTCGTACATACATGATGAAATCACTTAATATTTCATGAATTGCAGATTCACGATAAAAAAATTATATTTATGTACCATATAGTCGCAGTCATCATAAATATCGTCTCAATCTCATTCTCTCCCTCGCTCTTACATTCTGTCGAGCATAAGAATTTTGCTGTTTTAATACTTTCACTCTTTTTTTACACAGTCGTGTACAAGGGAGACAGAAGAACGTTCAATGCAAAAAAATTATGATTGAGTTTAATTTCACTTGAGGGCAAATTTGAATGAAACACAAATGGAATGAAGATAAAGAAAGCTTTAAAATTCTACTTCTCTTGTAATAATTTTTTATTTCCAGCCCAGTAAAGCTCACTGGACCGCAGATGGCTTAAATTATTTTTCATTTTGATGAACTCTCTGTGCGTTATGAAAAATTGTTTATAAAAGATTTTCTGAGTTTTTAAAACGAAAAGTTTTTTATTTATGTAAATTTATTGAAATTTTCTTTTTCTAAATCCACATTAATTAAACTGCGAATATTGAAAATTGTTCCACAAGTTGCAGAGTGAAGCACAAACATTAAAAAAACTTCACACAAAAATTTGCATGAAGCATCTCGGAAATTTTCTATAGTATGAAAACCACATGTGATTTCACACATCTTTAAGCATAATAAAATTGAATTATGCTTCAAAGTTTTTGTTTTAAAAATTCAAATTCAAGTCTTCTCGAGAAAACCGCAACTTTCATCTGAATTTAAAACTCATAATTATTATTCATGTTTATTTGAGAAATTATAATATGGAATTTTAAATTTGCGTGTTTATTAAAAGCATTTATGCAGTAAATAGACAAAGTGAAATTTATTTATTAATTATATTTGTCGATTTCAGGTTATCAGTGTATCTTCTTCTTTATGAGAATTTTTTGAATTATTGAAGATGGTTTTACCTTAATTTATTTAACAAAAACAAGAAATAAAGGTCTGCGGAAGTACAGAAACTTACAGAAATTTTCTTTGTGCAAAATTTTCAATGTTGTTCTTTAATTTGACATTTAACCAAAATAAGTAAATTAATATTTAGCAAAATATTTCTTGAAATAGTAAGAAATAGAAATAATTAATCTAAACTAAACTGATAAAATTGATCATAATCATATTTCATCTTATTTTTTGTAACATATTTAATTTTTATGGATTCTACAACAAATTTTACTTTTCCAGACATTATCTCGTCAATATATGTTGTATAACAAACAGAAATGATGAAGAATAAGTGTAAAGAATAATAATATTTGGTGAGATATAAATCTTTACTTTCATATCAAAAGTGAAAGAGCAAAAAAAAACATTACAAAGTAGCGAAGAATGGAAAAAAAATTATACAACAGACGAATGCTGTTTTTTATTCTGGGATATCGTAAAAGTGCTCTTTTATTGCTATTACATGTAATGGGCCTTTGAAGCTGTAAAATACACCCAGTGAGTTTACTGCCAGAACTTATTTTACAAAAAAGAGCGAGAAAGCACTGCTACTGCTGGTATTCGTCATTTGTTGTTGTTATGAAAGATAGAAATGAATATTTTTGTTATTTTATTTTATTGCCAATATTTGTGAAACCAACTTGAAAGCGCCTTTTCACTAGAAGTGATTCTTTCGTTCTTTAAAACAAATAAAGACTTTTTTGTATATTGGATGTTGATTTGCTGCCTTTTTCACATTTTCAATGGAGAAGAGGGCGAGAAGTGAGGAGATTTAGATTTCTCATCTATGACTTTTTATGAAAATTGGTTCGCAATAAAAAAGAGAGAGCGTTGAGCAATAAAAATCGCATCTTCGAGTCAAATAAACAGCTCAAGAAAAAAGATTCACATTTTCTATTTCCACTTCTTTTTACTTCTGTGTTTCTTAAGGTTGTTGTTTCCTTTAATCCATCCGGATTCAAAAAAAAATTTCCCTCAAATTATTTTTTCATCTTTAGAACTTTTTTCTTTCCTTTTTCACCTTCCACTTTTTTTTTGTTATGGTGCGTGGATATAGCAATAGCACGAATGAAAGTGGGCGTTCGCATTGAATAAATTCGTTCGTTCTTTCGCCTATAAATACAAATATATATCCGACTTGAATGTGTATATATACATTCTCAAATTTCGTTATTCAAATTCAATCCACGCAAATATAATGTTGCGATAAATGCCTGGATAAAGCTTCCTTTTAACTAGCTTTGCTGTCTTTTTCTATGCTCTTGAATCGAGATGATGATATGATTTTTTCCCATTTTCGGTTCATGAGAATTGGAACAGTGTCTGATATAAAAGTTGTTAGATTTCATTTTAAAGCAGTAAATGCAAAAATAAATTTGCTGCTACGAGGTGTTTTATATTCAAATTTCAATCATAGCATGAAAATAGAAATTGCAATTTAGATAATAAAATGTAAAAAATTTCCATCAGCAAATTCTTATAATAGATTTATTGCTTTCAAGAACTGCTCATTCATCCATCAAATAACTTCTTACTCACACACATTGCCTTCATCAATTTTTTTTCTATTTTATTCAACTCGAGAAAGAGTAAGGGCAGATTTGAATCAATAATTCAATCGATCTTGATCTCTTCATTCGACAGATCACAGGTCGTTCCATCGTAAATCAACGTCAAATGACCTCAATCTGTCTATTCATCAAAAAAGAAAAGATTTTTTATTGTCAATAAACATTTAAGATTTGTCAAATATATTTCACCCGCCCTGGTAATAAGATTTCAATAATATCATTTTCCATCCCTTGCGAATATAGGTATGTACATACATATAAAAAAATCTTTTATTATACGCTTCAACTCGAACAGTAAAAATTTCAATCTTTACCAATTTTCTACTCATTCTATTTCTGTTGCCTTCATCATATATATCGTGTATGTATATCAATTTATTTGTCATTTATTTGATTCGAAATGTAATGTGAGCTCACGATTTATTTTATTAAGAAATAATAAAATTTTTAGATTTCTTTTGTATTTTTACAGAAAAATTTTAAATTTTGTTAATATTAATGCTTTTCAACAATTTGAACTTTAATTTTTAGTAAAAGATTCAAAAATTCTATTATTTCTTTTATTTCGTTTAGCTTACACAGCTATCATTTCCAAAAAAGATTTTTACTCTCAAGACATCGTTCAGAGTGTTTATACACAGAACACACGCATCTATTCAGCGTTCATTTTCTCTCATTCATGAAGGAGTAATTTAATCGAAACAGTTTATGTTAAACACAGCCTGCTGCTGCTTTTACTTCTGTTGGTTGCTATGGATTACAAAAAGTCGAACAAATTTCCCTCGAGACGAGCATGTTCCGCGTGTCTCTAAAGCAATTAAAAATGTGAATGTAGAAAAATGAACAGCAACAAAATGGATAATACCGAAACATGTTATTATCGCAATTCTGTTGCCTTGCTTTTTTATATTAATTGCCTCCTTGCCTTTTGTAAATAATGATTATAATTTATTTACTACCATGTTTAGGATTAAATTGCCTTTATACATACACTTAAAAATCTTTCTTCATCGCACTTATATACATTTAGCTCAAGCATCCTATTTCAGGGGATTTAAAATTGAAATTGCCACATTGTTTCATTTTTAGCTATTATTTGCATCCCCTGAGAAATTATTTTGGTAATTTTTGAAATTCCTACTATGGTTATTTATCTTTTCTTTGATCTCAGTTTAATCATAGATATAGCAATTTTGTGGTGATTGTTAAAAATCGCTGCAGAAAACTAATGAATTTGCCATCCCTGATGAAAATTTACCCGTGTTCATAAAAGATAATGCCTTTTTCTCCAACTACACAATCATGATGGCAATTGTGAAAGTAATAAGGAAGTAATTATTAGCAATGGCAACATTTCGACTGAAGATAATTAAAACTGACGATAGTAGAGGCTCACGTTAGCAAATGCTGAACATAAGGCATTTACTGTTTATTCTTTTTATTGTGAGGGAACGTGCAGCATTAAAATGTGCCGATGGACATTCATGCGGTGGAATGAAGCAAGAAAAAATAATTTAATTCGTATGCCGCTGTTGAGTCCATTAAATAATGATGATGATCATTTTTTCTACTCTTACACGCTATAAATATATGAAAACGAGAGGAAGAAAGAAATAAATTTTCGAGTCATTATGGCAATTTGAATTTGAATTTATGGAAGCGAATCAACTGACCAGCATAAGTATTCAAGCTTCTTATTTCCGAACAACATAAAAAAGGGATGAAAATAAATTTTGCTGATGTTTGCTCACTCGACGATGATGATGTTACAACAAATATCAAAACAAGAGTAATAAAAAACTGAACTAGACAGTACGAGGTTCAACTTGCGTCAGATGTCAATTTCATTTAGTTTCACAATCATATTCCAAGTCAAAGATTGCAGCGGTTTATATTCGCATATCAATAAATGACATCAGTGCGATTGGGAAATTTTTTCATCTTGATGCCAACTATTATCGAGTCATTTACAGCATATGAAGGTATTATATCGACTTATACACAAAAATATGGACATAAGGTAAGGAAAATAGAAAGAAAATTTCTTCTCGGGTCGATAATTCAATCAGTAAGCAAGAAAAAAGTATCTCTGAATAAAACAAAGAATGTCGGCATAATAAGGCAAATGAAAATGGAGCAAGCAATGGTAGGGTCGATGTTAGTGATAAGAAAATAAGAGAAAGGAAATCTTATAGTCTGTGTCGTAAAAAGTGAAAAGGAGAGTCCATTCACAGACAGTTTTTTCCGACTTGTGTGTGTTTATTTGCAAATTGTGTCTATCTACCTGCCAAGTCACAACATATGTGATATTGTATTCCGGATAAGTTTCTTATCATTTCCTTTTTGTGAATTCGTTTCCTTGGTTAATGTCGTTCTAGTTAATTTTATTAAATTTACTTAAAACTCATCATCTAAGAATATGCAAAAATGTATTTTGCTCTATCTTTAAAATTTAACAAATTAAAGTCGTGTGCCATCACCATAGAAAAAAAGGTGAGTAAACTTGAATGAAAATTTTCTCATTTTCACAAATTTTTCCAAACGAGTGAATGCATTAGATTGGTTGCTATTATAAATTT
>JACWBX010002736.1:13632-32269 GCA_014622435.1 Polypedilum pembai | reverse complement strand
TGTATCTAAGTTTAAGCTTATTTTAATAAAAACGAATTTGATAATTTTATAATTTGTAACAAACACTGATCTGGGTGCCAAAAATGCGCTTAAGTACACCGATCCGCAATCGAGTACTTTCATCAATTTTTTTTCTTGATAGTCAAACCGAGGAATTTTATTTGAAAAGTATGCAAAATAGATGGCTATTTTAAAAATCTTGATTTTATTTAATTATATCACCGAACTATCTTATTGTATTTACTTATTTTGACAGTGTTTTTTGATAAGGTAATATTTAAATTGATTTATATATACTTTACAATCATATAATGGTGTTATTTAGTAGACATTTTCTGGTTATTATGACTTTTGGTAGGCGGATCAAATAATATTTAATCTGGTACTTGCTGTTTTCTCAATCCTGCTCCCAGCATATGAAACAGTGATTGTATTGATTGTGCTCCCTATAAATTGTAGTGAAATTAAACAACAGCTACCAACAGCTAGAGATAAAGTTAAACCTCTGCTATGAGTCGTTTCGAGTGATCCTATCTTATTGTAATGCTTATAGGTTGCCTCAGAGAACCTTTCATTACTATGTGAAATCATTTTTAGTACGTTTTTAGAGCACTTGAGCAGTTTAAGAACTAAAATTTTCTGCAAAAGTCTGCATAAAATGTTAGAATTTAAGATTTTTAATGTCCAACTATATTAAAAACCAATCGCACTTATCACGTGGTTAACAAGGCGCTCAATCGTCCAACATTTTGTAACAATTGTCTAACTATCAAGCAGAAATTGATAGAATATATCATGATATTTCTATCAAGATAGTTTTTCTATCATGATAGAACTATCAAGTTGATAGTGATAGTTAAAATCTATCATGATAGAAAAACCGACTATCAAAAAAACTATCAAAAACTATCATGATAGAACTATCAAGTTGATAGTGACTATCATGATAGTCAACTATCAAAAACTAAACTATCAAAAAACTATCATGATAGTTTTTTTGACTATCAAAAACTATCATGATAGAAACTATCAAGTGATAGAATCTTTAAAAATCTATCACAACTATCATGACTATCAACTATCAACTCAACTATCATTTCCCTTGCCTTGCTCTTGTGCAACTTTTAAATCTTTTTTTAAAAATTGAATTCATAATGTAGTGCACAAAAGAAAAAAGAGAACAACTGATTCATTCACTTGTTTATGCTTGTTCGTCTTTAATCAAAAAATGTGTTGTTGATTGCCCATTGCAAAGAATTTTTCATCGAGAGCTGTATGAGTTACATGTAACAAGCCTTTTGCGTGCCTTCATTCATATTTTCCTTGTTTTGTTATTTTTTGATGATTAATTATATATTCGGTTGCAAACTTCTTTAATTTTTTATTTAATGGCTCTTGATGCCACAACATTGATTTTTCTTCTTCTTCACTAATTCTTTTCCTCCTCCTCCTTTTCAATTTTTATTTAACAAAAAATTATTACACGCAATTCTCTAATCTTTCTTCTCCTTCCTCTTTTATTTTCGTCCCACACTTTTAGTGAATGTATACAATTAGGGACTTCTCTTCAGTTACTTGAAAAATTCAAAGTGTGATAATCCCAAGTCTAGGACACTTCATAAAATAATTCCTTAAAAGAGTGTAAAAACCTTTGATTATCCTTATTTACTTTTTTATAGGATTGTTTTTTAAATACGCACATAATTCCAATCCTTACTTATTCATAAACTTTATTTAATTCTAAGAAATATTTGAAAGTATGTTTTCGAAGATTTTATTTTATAAATCACACACCTTGAAAACATCATCAAGTTTTCTAGTAAACAATGAGAATAATAATTATATGATAAAAAACAAGAATTGATAATTTCGTGATTATAATTAAATATTATGGAAAAATCGAAATAATAATTTTTGTAGTTAAAGGTAGTTTTTAAATATATGAAAATTCTAAATATTTTAAGCGAATAAGAATAGATTTTATTTTTATATAAATAACAATGGAACACTTTTTTTTATTGCTGTTGAATAAAAGAGAAAATTTACCAACGAATATTGTGAGAACGTCACGATCATCCCCTGTCTTCATTAGTTGCAACATCAGAATGATAAATGACTCATTGTGTGAGGCTATGCGCAATATTTTTTGTACAATCATATAATAGTCACGCCCTACGCTTCATAGTGAAGCAACATAAAAATCATCTTAATTAGAGACACATCTAAATTAGTTATTTTATTTATTTTACAAGTTTTTCATAAATATTTCATTTAATATTTCTCACGTTTGATATAACTACATTTCATAAAAAATAATTTCCCAATTAAAAAATACATCAAAAAAAGAGTGATTCATCATAAATCTTTGAAATTTTCAAAAGTTTGCAACATCGACGATGAATGACATGAAGCAGACATTCATTATTGCATAAATTTTCTTGCTGTCAAATGTATGCTGTATGAAACATACAAGAATAACTTATTATAATGAGAAACGCGCACAAAAGAATGAAAAGAAGATTTTCTAATTATTTTTTTTTAAAATGAATGACTATGAACCTGTGAGATGTCCCTTTTTGTCTCCAAAGCAGTTTTCGTGCCATTCAACGAAGATTTTTCAACATAATGAGTTAAAGGAGAAAGAATGAGAGTAGAAGACATACAAAAAAGCAGAGACAAACAATGGCGGGTTCTATTTGCATGTATAAAGAGCTTTACTTTTTCCCTCGCAGGGCAGAATATAGTAATTAAATTTGGAAATGGAGGTTTTTTGCTGCTTTTTATGTATGTCTTATGTTCTTCAATGAAAATCATGAAGCCAGCTTAGTTTGTGTCGTTGTGTTGATCTCCCTTTACATTGTAGAGTTCTTAGGATTTAAAGGGATTGAAAATTTAAATTGATGAGGACAATCCAATTTTTTGAAGGATAATTATCTTATTACAAGTCATTAAATTTCATTTGATAAATGATTTCATAAAAAAATCAATTTTTACCATAAGATTTTGTTTTTAATTTCATCAGAATGTGTTTAAAATTTCGAAGCAACCCAAAAAAGCTTTTATCATTCAATTTTCTTTCATAACCTACCCATGAATTGTTTTTTATTACTCTTATTGATACCCAATCATCCAAGTAATTTATGTTTTATGGTGTTTGACCTTTTCTTCTTTTTCCATCGCTATCATAAACAGCCAACATCACCCGAAATAAAAGTCTCATACGCTCATTATTAATAAATATCAAACGGCGTAGAAAGGACGCGAGAAGGAAAAAATTCATTAATTTCTATAATTAATGAAGCAATTAATAACTTTAATTCTTCTCATCATGCCTACCGTCATATCTTACCTTTTTTACAATAATTCAAAAAGCATGGAAGAGTGCGAGAGCAGTAGAAAAAAATATGTAAATTTATTTGCTGCAATATTTTACCGCGTCGCATGTTGTTTTTCATCGAAATCGTTTCGGGCTTTTATAAGGAGCGAAGCGCTTTCAAGAGTATGTGTTTGAACGCGTAAGAGGGAAATATGAGAAGAATTTTTATGGCATCATGTGAATTACTTTTTAAAAGCAGCAGTGCGTAATAAGTTAAAAAAATAAGAGACGACGAGAAATTAATTTTGTTATTTTTTTTCTTTTACACGAAAGAGAGATGATGAGCGGTGTGTTTTTAATTAATATTGTACGATGAGAAGTAAATTAAAATTCTTTTTTATGCAAATTCACTTTGACAATGTTCTCTTTTATAAGTGGATGTGAAGAACATTTTGAACTTATAAGCAACAAGATTTTTTCGCTGTAAAGTTAGCAACAAAAATTAAAAGTTGTTGAATGTTTTTTAGAAGCGTATCAATTAGATAATAAGTAATAAGAATAATAATTTGAATAGCTAGCTAATTAGCATTGTAGAGAATTTATAAGGAAAAATTATTAAGTTGATTTTTATAATCTTTATCATTACAGATAAGCTTTAATTCTTATCACAATTTTCTACGAAAGATTAAAGAAAAAAAATTTTTATTTCAAAAAAGTCTATTTTTGATGTATAGCAAAAAAGGATATATATTAACAATGACAGTAGGACAGATGAAAGTTAATTTATATAAGTAAAATTCAACAACTTTCAATCTCTTTTGATTCATCTTATTTGAAAGATAGTAATGAATAAGAAACCCATTGAAGTGAAAATGTCTAAATTTCTTTTCTAGCTTTACTTAGTTAAATGAATAAATAAAATTGAATGGATGATGGTTAAGGCTTTTTTTTTCTTTTTCCGGATGACGGTCTCTAATTAATGATTACTAATTTGTATTTACGAACCGTTATACACTCTCACAGAAATAAAATAAAATATTACAATGTAAGAATTTTAAAAATCCTTTTTATGTAAAATTTGGCAGCAAACACGGAAAAGCTTCATATTACGAAAATGGATTTAAAAAAACCAGTTTTGTCGGGAAATGATTTAAAATGAAATTTAATATAGGTTAAAATCACCTCTTTTGCCCTTATGGGATGACAAACTGACAGGAAAGACCCAGTCGCGGCTATTCGTAAAAAGTATGAAACATTAATTATGCTTATTTCTTTATATTTTTCTTTTACAACTCGTTTTTGACATATTTAATTTTATTTGAGTTGACACTGTCACATCATGTGTCTCATAACAATAAATATTTCATTAATAAAACCATTCTGCTTCATTTATTGCCATTGTTGTCGTTGAAATCTTGGCGGCTGCTGATAATTGCTACTTCCTGCTATCATATTGCTATTTTCATTTGGCACCATCATTCGAGTAGGCGCACCGAAGCGATTAACATTAACTTGCTGAATAAAATTATTGCCGCTACTCACACTACTACTACTACTAGGAAAAGAACTAATGTCTTGTTGATGTATTTGAATTGTTGGTGGCGGTATCATCATTTGAGCACGCGTTTGATCGAACTGCATATTGGGTGGTGGTTGCTATTATGAGACGAGAGAAATGTTACAGTCCATAAACTAAAATGAATTTTAACTCACCATAAATTGATTTTGCATATCAATAAAGTTTTGGTGAATGATAACAGGCGGTGGTGGTGGCGGTGACACTTCCGAAAAATTATTTTCATTCTTCGATGGCTTCATTGATTTTGTATCAACTGCAGATGAAAAAGAAAATTTCAAATGTCGAAAAAAGGAATAAAATTTTTAATTTTCTTTTTGTATAATTTTTCGCTTAAATATAACAGTCAAAAAGGAGAAATTTAAATTGCTGATGAGAAAATTTGATGGTTTTGTTGCTGCCTGCGTAATGTGCTGCTAAAAAAAATTAGGACTAATTAAAACGAGCAAGAATTGGAGTGAAAGAATGTAATGCTCATCTTTAAAGCCACTTAATCTTAAAGCCCAAAATACACACTCAATTAATTTCTTAATGAAATGCTTTGATGGTTTCTGACATCCGACTAATTGCTACTTGAGACTTGACTTCGTTCACTCCCACTCTTTTTTCTTTTTCGTGATCCTATATGTATAAATGTGTATATATGATGGGGTTGTTCCATTTTTGTTGCTGTTTTTGTTTTGTTACTTAATGAGATTGACTACTGTTGGTGTTATGCAACGTGACACACTTTTTTGATCGATGATTCTTTGTGAAGTTGAGAAATTCTTGATGAAAATAAAATTATGCGAGTATTTTTTTATAGAACAGCACATAAAAGTTATCTTGATGAATTTTGCAAATGGCTTGTAAAAGAAGATTAAAATTTTGATAAAATTTTGCTTTAATAATCTTCAGAGTAATTTTAAATTTTTTATGCCTATTTCATTAAGAAGTTTTAATTACTTGCTATTTCCTCATTAAAATATTTAAAATTTAAATCACACCTCAAATTAAACTTAATTAGATTAAATTAAAAAAATGGAATAAAAAGAATGAATATGAAGTGATGAGAGAAGAAAACACAGTCATTATCATTGTACATGCATTCTCTTTCGTTGGCCATTCTCGATTATCTGAATTGCTCGTGCTGAACAAGATTACGTCTTTCACATTATTACCTGAGGAATCTTAACTTCTAAATTGATAAAATTAATTTACTTAACAGACGCTTAATTAAGACTTATCAAAAACTAATCAAGCTAATCACTCAGTTATTAAAAATTACGTGAGCATCCTTAATATACTGAATTTAAGATTATTTGCTTCAGTGTATGAATTTTTATTTTTACATGTACCTTGTGAGACATTAACTTTTGCTGTCATCGGAGCAGCGTTGCTTTTATTATACACTGATTTATTACTGTTATTCTTGTTATTATTAATTGACATATTTTCACTTGTGGTAGCGATGGTGGTACTACTCGTGCTGACCTTTGCCATCGCTGTGCGGTTGTTGTTGTTATTATTATTGTTTGAGTTAATTTTCATTGGCTGTTGATGTTGTTGCTGTGAAATTGGTGGTGGTGGACGAGTTTTGGTCATCGAACTATCAAGAAAATGGTATGATTATGGGGACATAAAAGATGAAAATTTTGATACGATAGAAATTATGAAAATATGTGAGAAATTCAATCAAGACTTTGTGGTTTTTTTAAAAAATTTTGTTTCAAATAATCAAGTTTGCCTTTTCATTCAAAACACAATCAAGAAATGTCTACAAATAATCAGTTTGAAAATACATTAAAGTCTACTTTATAACTCAACCAAAAAAGTAACTCATGAATTTGGTAATAAAAATTCTTTTGATTCCAAATCACCAAACAAGTCAATTGTGAAAATCTCGACATTTTCCAAATGAGATTTCCTTTAATTTTCCACAAAAAAATTTAACAAAATAAACGCATATTGCGAAATCTCATTTGGACGAGATAAATAAATTAATTAGAAGTAATTATTAATAAAGATCAAGATAATGAGAATAAAAAGAATAATAATTTAATTAATTGAATAATTATCATTATAATCATTTAAGTGTTCGTGCAAAGCAAGTCATGAACATCATTTGATAGCAAATTTGGCTGGCCAAAAACGTAATAACTGTAAAAGAACTCATTAAGTTATTATTTCAAGGTTTGTGCTCCATCATAGCTTCCTCATGTACACATTGCTTCATTTGGATCTTATTATATAAGTTAACATTATAATGAATGTTCTACTACAGATTATTTGTGTATTTTGTTTCCTACACTAAAATTTAAACTACAGAACTCACCCTATTCCATGTTTAGGAAACCCTTTACTTTCTGCATCATCAATTTTTCTTTTGATTGCACGTTGTTGATTTTCGTTCATTAACTAAGTATGTGATAGATTAAAATTAAAAATATTAATGTTAAATTATTTTATAACAGCTCTTACTTACATTTATTTTTTGTTCAAATTGCTGTTGATAACTAAGAGCTTGATTTATAGTACTTGTAGAAGTGGCTTGTTGAGTCTGAGTTTGTCGTTGTTCTAAAATATTCTGTACATTTTGTATTTGAATTGGCTGAGTTTGTGGTGCCGATTGTGTAATGAGTGGCTGAGTAAATTGAACTTGATGTAATGGCGGTCCTTGTTGAGGATTAAAGGTTGCAATAACTTGCTGACCATGAGTAGATGATGGAATTACAATCTCATTAGCATTTCTTACAGCTGGTGGCGGTTGAGTAAAAATTTGAATTTGCTGTGGAGAGCTTATTGGCATTTGTTGAATTTGTTGCTGTGTCTGAGGCCAAGCAATAAACTGCTGAATAGAAGGAGGAGGATGATTGATATTGATACGCCCTGCCATATTTGAATGAGAAGCTTTTTGTTCATCTGCTTTCATTTTATCTTTTTCATCAACTGAATTGATTGGAATCGGTGGAGCTGAATTGAAAACAGTTCCTATGTTCTGAGAAGTTGTGATATTTGGTGGTGGAAGCATAAAAGCAGTATTGCCTTGAACTGTAATAAATTGCTGACCATTTGGCTGTAGAATTCCTTGAATTTGTTGTTGTGGTTGAATAAAATGTTGGATTGTTGGTGCTTGACTTGCGGCAGATATGTATTGCAATTGGTATTGTTGTGTAGGAGTCTGATTGACAAGAATTTGCTGATTTGCTGCCGGCTGCAATTGAATATTTGTTGGTTGTCCTTGAAATTGAACAGAAATCGGAGCCGCTGCTGCTGTTGCTGCAGTACGTAATGGAATAGCTGTAGGCGGCGGAATATTTTGAATTATCTGCATGGGTTGTGGAATAATTTGTGGTTGTGCTAAGAAATTGGGTTGTTGTATGATATGAGTTGGCTGAATTGAAGTATTTTGAATGATATTAGGTGGTGGAACAGAGAGCGAAACTGAAGGTATGGAGATTGGTTGCTGACTCTAAAATTTAAGTTTAAATAAATAAGATTGTATGAAAGCTTTAATGTGAGTTAATCTTACTGCTTGAATTATAGGTGGAGGTGGCGGTTGTTGAATTGGAATAGCCTGTGAAGGATTTGTTTGAAGAAAAACTTGCAAATCTTGTTGAATAGTTTCAAGAAGATTTCTTGCAAGATTTTTTGCCTCGATTAAGTTTTTCAAATTTGGATGTTCAATATAAAGGTGCATTGGCTCATTTGATTCCATTCCATTTGTTTCAATAAAACCAGAACCTCTTCCACGCAAAGAAGCGTTTGCTTTAGTTTCATTTACGATATATTGTAAATTTGCATTTTGATCTCCTAAAATCTTATGTCGAAGGTTAAAATTAACTGGGGCATTAAGATTAATGAATATTTTTTCGACACATGGTTGCATTAATGCCATAACTATAAAGTTTTTATTTTTAAAACTCCTATTTTTTATTTTTATAAATAATTTTATGCTTTGTTTATAAAATCATATTTTTTTTACTGGGGCTCTTTTAAAATTGCCCAAATCTTGTAATGAAATTATCCAAAATGCAAATTTCAAATGAAATATGTAAAATTGTTTACGAAATTTATAATTACTTTACTTAAAAGTATATTTTAATGTTTAATAAAGATATTAATAATGATACTATTGAAATAAGGAAGTAAATCGAAATAAAACATCTTTGTGCAACTTAACGGTAAAAATTTATATTTTCAAATATTTAGAAAACGGAAAACAAAACTTTTAGAAACTGAAAGAAAAACGTGATTAACGTTTAAAAGAAAGTAAAGCAGAAAATTTAAAATTGCATTTTAATGTTTAATGCAATTAAATTCTCATTAGGTTCTTTTTAATTCTGGAAAAAAAAAAGTTTTAAAGTAAACATCTGAAATATTGACAATGAATAATATATTAAAACGAGTTTATATTTAAATTTCATAAGAATATTTTATTGTTCTTGAAGCAATGTTTTCTAATTCACAGACAAATACAGTATAATACCACCAACATGAGTATAAAAAATATTTTATATTAAAACAAAAGTGCACATTTGACTATGATAAAATATAATTGGGAGGACGAGTTGAAACTGCATAGAAGTGAAGGGTACTTTATTTTGATTTAAGTGCTCTATAAATGATTACCAAACCAACGCCTATGGCGAGCCCTGATAGTGCACAAATCAAGAATCTGCAATTAATAAAATATTTTGCATGTTTTTTTTTTTCAAAAAAGTGGAGAAATAAATTGAGCATGATAAAGTTCAAGCAATGACAACACTACAAGTCAATACTATGCTATTAGATTGTCTATAAGAATTTCAGCCTATCATGCAAACATTACATTCGAGCGGCCTGTAAAACGATTATTATCAGAATTAATAAAAATAAATTTTTTAACAGCATTAAATTTTTTATAGTCAAAAAATCAAAGAAAATTGCACAATAAAAATATATTTCGTACGAAAAAATAAACCATTGCCGTCTTATTATTAAAGGTGTGATAACTCAACAAATTATGAAGTAACAATAAAAATTTATACTTCTTGGTATTCGAATGTTAAGGATGGAATATATTGGAGGAAAGCACCAAAAATGATAAAAGCGTTTTATCGCTAAAAAAATTTGCTTTTAATGTTAGAAAACCATGAGGAAGATGAGGATCTAAAAAATGAAAGTTAAATTGACTCATCGAATGTCTATCTATTTGCTCTATGAATTTTTATGTTCTTTTACTTACTTTTTCGCTTCTTCCTTTTGTTTTTTCTTGTTACTTATTCGTTCAGATTCAACAATTGTACCAACATGATACTTTTTCATCAAATCTTTAGCATCTTGGGAGTGTGACACATCGTCGAAATCACTTGTAGCTGAAAAAAATTTTGAATTGTAATACAGTATACATTAAGCACAAGCTATTTTACCTTCTTTGCCAGCATATTCTACTAAGATTTCTTCGCCACCTTAAAGAATTATATAAATTTTGACCTTTGTGAAGTTAGTCGAATTTTCGACCAAGTTTTATGTACGTTTTTTTGGTTAAAATTTGATCATCAAATTTTGATGTCAATCGAAAACGTACGTAAATTTTAGTCGAAATACGTTTATTTGAACGAAATTTTGGCCAAAATATTGTTTCGCCAAAATTCGACTAACTTCACAAAAGTCAAATTATTGATATTTAATATATTCCTGAATTTCTATAATTATTTTGTTTTCTCAGTCAAAAACTATTTTTCTTTGCCTAAAAGAAAACATTTTTGTGATCAAAAATCGAAACTATTTGTTGGGCATTTTCCTATTAACGTAGCAACGTTTAAATAATGTAATATTATGTCAATAAACTTGTTCAGTCATGCAATCTATCTTTTTTTATCACTTTACATACTTTACTTGCATGCAATTTATTGTTTCACAAATGTAAACACAGAAATCAAAAATTACGATCCAAATTGGCTGAACTATGCATTTTACGTTAAGCATTAAGGCCATTCTCACCTGGATGCTGCAATAAAATAGAAATTGAGGTCAAATAAGCATTCTGAATTAGGAACTGTTGACGTTTAAAACTTACTTCTTGTGCAAATTTTGTCAAGTCATAGACTTCATCTCTGATAATTAAATAAAGATCTTCACGCTTGTTGTGCACTGCAACTTCTGCAATTGTAAATTCTTTGGTTGCCATTGTTCTTCTCGTGATTAAACTTCTTCAACTGACTAATGAAACGAAAATACGAGATTGAATAGAATTAAAAACCTGTTTTGAAAGTTTGAACCTTGTTTGAACATAAATTAAGTTCAAAGATAAAGGATTTGAAAAAAATACGTTAGATAAAATGTTAACGTGAAAATCAACAAGTTGTTTTGTTATCATTTACTTTGAAACTCATTTAAATGAAAAGAAAAATCAAATATTATTTAAATTTTTGATTGAAAACTAAATTAAATTTTATTTTTCTCATTTAAATAGGGGTCAGTGGTCCAGAAAAAGAAAAAAAATGTTCACAAAATATTTTATTTCTGATTCTTGTAAACCCTAAATAAGCAGTACTAATGCACTATATTTTATATTTTTAAAGATTCTGTTTACAAGCAAACATAATTTTCCGTTAAAATTCGATTAAAATTTTTAATCTTAATTCTATTCTTTACTTAAAGAATAAAGTAAACAGAATTTTCAAAAATGTAAAATAAAGTACATTAGTACAGCCAAGAAGTACATTAGCAATAAAATATTTTATGAACATTTGTCTTCTTCTAGACCACTGTGTTGAGATTCGAATTTACAAACCACAAATGCTTTGTCGTAACAATTATTCGTGTAAAATGGTGACTCATTAGATATTTGCTACAATAATATGATTGATTTAATTTATTATATCTATCGTGACAAAAAATATTGATTAATTCTTATTTTATGTTTTTCACAATTTTTGCCAATTGACATTTTTCATTCTCATATTCCTACTTTCAATTTGATAAGTTCAGTCTAGAATGCCTTTTAATTGCAAATTTGAACATACTATGACATTCACTCATGTATAATATTACATATAAAGTTGATAAATGATTTATATTTTGATTTTTAAATCTATTCACAAAATTTAGATAACAATTGTACAGTTGGTAATACAATTACAATTGTGATAAAGATCATTAATTTTTCAATTATTTTACTCATCCTTGTAATTCATTATCTTTCGTACTATTCATATTTGCTTAAAAATTATGTCATAATTTTACGAAACATCACAAATTTTCTTTTTATAGAATTTGTCTTTATGATAATTTGAACATTTTAGGGACATTCAAGAAGTGGACACTTAAATTATTTATTGAAATTTATATAATGCTTTAAATTCGATGTCATTTGATCAAGACTGTAAATCATAACGTTAAGTTATAGTTTCATGTCAGTTAATAAATCCTACGAATCACAACAAGTATTTCTTTGCTTTTGCAAGGAAAATCAAGATGAGTTGAGAATTAAATTTCTTGACTTAAACATGATTTTTGTCGAAAAATTAAAAAATTTTCATTGAAATATATAAATTTTTAGAAAAATTGAAGCATCTTGATTTAAATTAAACTTTTTAAGTGTTCACTTCTTGAGGACAATAATTGAAAAAGAATTATAAAAACAAAATTTTAAAGCTCTATCAGGAAAGGAACAATAAATAATACAATTTGTCTAATGGAATGTAGTGAATTTTAATACTGTGTGTGTGAAAAAACTCTAAAATACTATAACATTGCACATAAATTATGATATTTAGGTACACCACAAAAAATAATTAAAAATAAAATTAAACAAATGTCATGTTGAAGGTTCTCAATTCCATAGATTCTATTGGGTCTGATGAAAATGATTTAATTAGACCATAAGATTTTAGTGCCGTTAGTGACGTTCGATGAATTTGTTCCACTTTAACATCACG
Source organism: Polypedilum pembai (assembly GCA_014622435.1). Lineage (NCBI taxonomy): Eukaryota > Metazoa > Arthropoda > Insecta > Diptera > Chironomidae > Polypedilum > Polypedilum pembai. The sequence goes on along the minus strand of JACWBX010002736.1, from coordinate 19,473 downwards.
GAACAGTTTTAAGTTGCTAAATTTCCCAGCGTTATGTGTACAGATTTTTTCATAAGAATCGTCATCCTCATCGTCAACTCTATTTGATAATCGACAATCATAACCAAAGCGCTGAACAATCAGCAGTGCGGACTTTGATGGAAACAGTGGTAAATTATGTTCTGTTAATGTCCTAAGGTTCATTAAATGCAAATCGCATGGTAAATTATAGTTCAATAATTGTACATTTTTTTGTACATTAAGTTGTTGTGACTCATCGTATTTTTCAATAAAATAAATATTAGCAGGATAATTTAATGAATTTGTAAGATGCTGAGCAAGTAAACTCGGAACATTATAATATTTTGAGTCTTCATTATCGCTCTTTGATTTGAAAAATTCAACTGTAATCCAAAATTGATGACGTGTTAATCTGCTATCAACTATTCCTTCACCCATACCTAATTTCAATAAATGATTATTACTAATATTTTTCAAAATGATAAAAAGATCTAAAATTTACCTCGATAATCATCATAGAGAGTTCTTCTATCAAGCATCACTTCAAGTTGTCCTGGTTCGAAGCTTGCTGCACCTTGAGCATGAGTAGTAATTAAAGTTAATCTCATTTGACTATCTTGAATAAAAGCTGATGTCGTTATTGGATAGTAATTGCCTTCGATGCCAATTTGAGACACTTTCTTTCTTGGTTGCCATTGAAAACCATTTAAATCACTATAAAATTCAGGTTCATCACCACCGTTTTCAATTGCTGTATTGAAACGCATGAACATCTCAGTTTCACGATTCTTTGGTGGACTTTCAAAATCTACGTCATTTTCAATGAAAATTGCGGTGTCAAGGTATGTTTGCGTTTTAAAAATTCTTACTGTGTGGGCTAGAAAAGCACCATGAATCACTGTAACATCTGAAGATATTGGCCCAGTAGTGATCATGATTTTATTTTCTTTATAGCCTTCAAAAACATCTTTTTCTGCTGAACGTGGATCACTTGATTCAGGTCGGAATAAGTATGCACCAGAATGGAATTGGGCACTCTTGTAAGCTCCAAACTTAATGCCCATCTGAATAGGTCGACCCATTTTACGACGTGTCATTGATTTAAGAAAGCCTGATTCACCATCAAACAATAATTTCATTTTAAGATTCTCAACCTGAATATCACCAGATTGCTTCTGCTTAATGTCAAAAAGAGTTGGTTCATTTCCTTCATCTTTGCATTCATCACAATAGATTGTAGCCATCTTATACTTATTTGTGTCATTTTCATAACTTAGAGTAAATACACTTAGCGACAGTGCTGGTAACTTAGCTACAAACATCAATTCATATTCACGTTTTGATACAACCACTTTGCGAGTGTAAGTGTCAGGATGTTCAGTGATATTGAAGACTGGATTTATTTGAAAGGGAAGTTCGTTGCCATGTGAGTCAGTAATTTTTACATTTGGCTTTGTAACACGCAATAATACAACCTCATTGCGTTCTTGAGCAAGAGAATTAAAGAGCACAACGTCTACACTCTTATCGGGAAGTATTTGGCTTGTTGTTTTTCTTGGAAGTCGATTTGAATTATCTCGTTCAAGTTCACTAATGATAAAATTTTGCTGGAAATTTTCATTAGGATATTGAAGCAGAAGCTCAATTGTTTGCTGCTGTAATTTAACAGCATCTTGTATCGACTCATATAGTCTATTGAGAAAGTCACGCATGACATGAACTTTTGATGTTCCTGTGAAAAATGAAATTAAGTTTTTCTTCGAAATAATTGCAATTCAAAGAAGTATTACCTGTTATAGCATCATGATGTTGAAATAAACCCAAATTACGTCGAGCCTTCATAAATTATTAAATAAAATTTTTAAAAAGTCATATTACAAGGAAAAAATAAAACACACCTGAATAATTTTTTCATAATTCTTTTCATCTACTTTGAAAGCATTTGATAAATTATGTTGTCGTGCCTTGTTGAACGCAAGTGTAAACAAAATTTCTAAGCTTCTTAAATTATGTTCTAAATCGCGACTCATTAACTTGTAGAATGGACGTGTTGTAAAGTAACCACTCCAGTAAGCTGGTCGCCCTTCATTGAAAATATCTGCATAGACAAAAAAGTCACCAACAAGTGATGGAAATTTGTGTTTCTGTCGATCTTGAATTGCTCTAAAGTAGTCAATTGGTGTGCCAAATTGTATTGTAGCATTATGATAACGAGTCGCACTATTTGCATTGATATAATCGATAAGTTTTTTATAATTTTCATATTGTTGATTAAATTCTTTTTCATGATTATATCGAAAATCATCACCAACAGGAATGAGTGCAATATTATGTGGAAATAGAGAAGCAGTTCGTGTGTATTGTTCCATCAATAAGTCAGCTTTTTGTTGAATATTTTCATCAGTAATAAATTGTGCCTTGATTGAATATTCTGTGTATTCACCAGGAACTTTTCGGAAATCAAAATTGAGACAAATAAATGGATGTGGACCGCAACTATGTTTGATAGAATAAATATCGAACGGCATATTGTGAGTTAGCATTGTGTTGAATTTACTTTTTGGTGAATTCCAATGAGGTTTCCATAGAAAATCACTAGCTTGATTTTTTGCAAACCACTGTAAAGTTATGAATAAGTTCAAGTTAAATTGAAAAGAAAAAATATTTCTTACCTGTTTCCAACTGTAATGAATTCTTTGTATGATTGTTCCTTCAAATCCGCTCGATGCAAGTAAATATGGAACAGTACTTCCATGTCCAAAAGGATCGATGCTCCATCCGCTCTTAGGAATATAATTCAGATTAGTTTTTACCCATTGATGACCCTCAATCAGTTGATCTAACATCGCAAACAAATGCACGTTCGCTTCATCTGTCATGACCCATCCACCCGTTGTAATCTCAAGTCGACCCTCTTCAACCAATTTCTTAAGTGCTCGTTGTCTCGATGGATGTGCCTGCTCCCACCACAGATTAAGGAAGCTGATTTCCGACCAAATAAAGGTCATGTTACGGAATTCGGGCATTTTTGTTACAGCTAGATTAAGAATTTGTCTTGTATCGGACTGGAAGTAATTAACGAATGTTTTGAGCCAACCAGGATCATTATGTGAATGTGGTGTAATAAATATTTTCAATGGTGGTCGCTGGGGATCATTCATCAATTTTTCATAACGATTTTCAAAATCTTTGTCCCAATATTCTTTAGTTTTCATCCAATCTGGTTCAAATTCAAATTTAGCGAAAACATCCTTGGTATTGATATCAGCATGTGCTTCTTTTAGTGCAGAGCATTCATTCCAAGTCGATAAACTATCATCGACATTTTCGCTTATATCTTTTCTCTTATGTGCTTTATGCACACCGTTCTCCCCATTTACATTTAGCCAATTTGACCAATTTGTATGATTTGAAGCTGTCAATTTACTGCTGATAGAGAAACAAAGGGGGAAAATTAATCTTTGTTCATTATGTTTAATACTGAATATGAAAATAAATTTTTTTAAAATAAAATTTTTGAATTTTCGAATTACATGTCAAATTTTATTTCCATGTCCAAGATATAATAAAATAGTTCATGTGAAAAATTATCAACAATAACTTACTTTTTAGAATGTATATCCTTTGATGATTGTGATATAGAAATGTAATAAAAGCATACAATGATAGCAATTAAGGCAAGTATGAGGCCAATGCGTGCAGTACCTCGCCGAAAGATTTTAATTGTCATGTCTCAAACAGTCTGTCAATTCTTTTATGGATGAGAGGCAATGTAATAGTGAAAATTTTAATTGAAAAATGAACTGAAGCAAAACGACAATAATTTATTTATTTCACTACCCGCCTATTCTGTTCACTTCTTCTCTCACTTGCAATCTAATTTTTTTGAATTGAATCATTCACAGCGATGATGCGAAGTGTATTTTGACTTTTAAATGAATCAACATATATCGTTTCTTGAGTTTGTCATTTTCTGTTCTTCTTTATACACTTCCCACTTTTGCGTTTTGTTTTGCTTATTCTGATGGCAAAAAATTGCAATTTTATACACGTATAAAGCAAATAAACACTTTTTTTTATTTCTTCTCCATTTATTTTGATGCTCAGTACTCTGCTTCACTCAAATAATCATCACAATATAAATTTTCTGATTAAACTGATTCTAGTTATATGTACTGTTTTCGATGTGCACTTTATTATGGAAAAATTTTTAGTTTTTGTCGCCTGTAAATAAATAGTAAATGAAAAAAATGTTTTGATAAATTGCTATACTTTTTTTGATTAATTTTTTATGAAAAGTAAATTTGGGTCATATTTTATCATGCGCGAAAATACAAATATTTAATTTTGTTTGAAAATTCTGAAAAATTATGCAATTTAAATTTATTAACTAATTTTTATTTATCTTAACTCTTTTTTCTTTTTTGTGCTCAAAAATTTATCAAAGATGTTCCACATTAATAATTAACGTTATTAGAAGATTGTGTGAAATATTCAAAAATTTGCTAGCGTTCATAGAGATGAGCTTAAGCGCATTTTATAATAAATTTGAGATTTTAACTAACATTACTTTTCTATAGAAACAAAACAACTTTTGTTAGTCAAATTGTTTGAAAATGTTTTATCAAAAAAAGAGATGCACTGAATTTCTATTTTTTGTGTTTTCGTTTCACTAACGAAAAATGAGAAGCAACAGTTTCACTAATAAAAGAGCGAGAGATTGAAGTTGATTTCGATTTAAGACTGAACAAAATTTTTAAATCAGTTCCAAATGTGATCGCGTTTCAACATGTAGTGCTACTAAATATTCAATCAAATGTGCAATTTAAATATTTATCAGAGAATAAGTGAAATCACACACAAAAAGAAAATGTTATTGAGACAATGAGCAATCAACAACAATATTTACATGTTCGTTACTGCGGTGATAGCGAAGAAAATTTTTCACTCTTTCTGGTAATTTAATATGATATTTTTTAAAGCATTTTGCGTGTTTGCAAAAGCAAAGAAACAAGCATGATATTTTAGTGAAAGTGAGAAAAACAATAGAAAAATTTCTTCATGCGTTGAAAATTTTAAATTTTCTTTTTTTCAACTTCATTGTGTTTGTGTACTGATTTACATATGAAGTTTTAGTGCTTCTAAATAACCTTATTTAGTAGAGTGCATAAATAGTAAAAAGTGTACACTTTTTGGCTTCATTTAAAAATAAATTTTTCTTACTTTGAAGGTTATATTTACTTTGTTACTATTGATAATTAAATTTTCTTTTTATAAAATTTCTCTTTCCTAATTATTGAGCCTCATTAAGTAAAGTGATAATCAATCTTTTTTAACTGCAACACATCTCGAAAGTTCATTCAATTCAGCTATATCTCAGTAAAAACATAAAATACGTTGAGCTTGTAGTTTTTTTGTGTATAGTGATAGGTTGATTGCCACTGATTTTATTATTATTTTAATATAAATTAGTAAAGAAAGTAATTGCAAAAGAAATATTTTGTGAATTTTTTGACTAATCTTGACAAATTCCAATTCAATATTGATTAATATTTTCAGTAAAAATTGACTTAAACATTCTCAATTGTTTACAGAAAACTATTTCATTAAATTTATATCACAAATTCGATATGTGTAAAATGATCAGTAAAATGCACATAAACCGGTAAGAAAAAGCAAAATATTATAGATTTAAAATAAGCCTAAATTGCATAATATAAACTGAATCACGCAAAGACGTTTAAGTGGTTTTAACAAAAAAAATGAAAGAAAAGTTCATTAACGCTACTTACTACATAGCAAATTATTTCAGTGGTATGTACAACGAATAACAGAAAAGAG
>JACWBX010002736.1:0-11662 GCA_014622435.1 Polypedilum pembai | reverse complement strand
TTTTATGACAAAATATATTTTCTATGATGAGCCAGAGTAATGTCAAGACATCATAATGATAAAAAATATATATTTTTTAGCATTCTTATGCTTGTAGTGCACAGTGATCTAAATCTGATGGAAAATGTTCATTTAAGAAACGTGCATTATTTAAAGAGAAAACTTAAAAGTTTTTAATTCAAATTTTTCGTTAAAATTTGTTTTTAAAAATTACTTTAATCTGATTAGTTTTTAACTTTTTATATCAATTATGATTATTTGTTCTTCTTCTATAAGTCAGTAAACGTTCCTATTTGATCATTTACCACGAATAAATGAAGATTTACTGAAATTTATTTTGATCTTGAAAATAGTTCTTGAAAAATGCGACGCACAAATAAATTTTTTATGAAAATTTTGTTGATTTAAGTGAAAAATTTTGAAATTTTCAATTGTAAAATGCGTGAAATGCGCAAGTTTGCGCATTTCAAGCGCTTTACAGTAGATGTAATATAATCTAAACTATAATCTAATGGCTTCCGATTGCCCGGAGCTGCCCGGACTAAAATTGTTTCTATAAAAGAGTTTTTTTTAAAATTTTTCAATAATGGCGGCTCAAAATTATCTGCATTACCCTCTGTTAAAAGCATCGAAGTATAAAAGATTTTAAAGGCTTTGTTTTAAAGTTTCGTTTGAAATGTTTCAATGCAGAAGTAAGTATCAAATATGAAAGAAATAAGTGACTAAAGTTCGGATACGAAAATGTAAACAAAAAATGGCTTGAATTTTTTTTGAAAATTATCTATCTAAACAGTGGAATTAAGCCAAAATATTTTAAGGGAATATATTATAGACATCTTTCAATTGAACAAAGATTAATTCATTAGGATATTTGAAATCGACACTTTTTTTAAAAGTGAACATTTTTGAACCGACTCAGATCACTGTGAACTGTCAATTTAGCTTCTTTTTTGCATTCACTCATTTGGTTTACGCAAGGGGATGTTCATTGGGGCAAAGAAATTCGCTCACTTTTCGCGCATTCTTCGCGCGTTTCACTCATTTTCGCGCATTCGCGCGTTTTCGCACGTTTTCGTGTTACAAACACATTTTTTACGCAACAAAACAGTACACAATGTCAAGCAACATTTGTAAACAAAAATTATTCTTTTAATATTTCGTTTTTTAAGCGTTCAATTGATTAGAAATTCATAGTACATAATCATTAGAAACTACTGCATTCAATGCAATATAGAAAATACTAAATAATAATTAAAATTTTCAAACATTTTGTTTCACAAAACAATGTTTACATTTCGCGCACTTCGCACATTCTTCGCACACTTTCGCGCATTTCTCGCATTTTACAATTTTTCGCGCTTCGCCCCAGTGATCATCCCCTTGGGTTTACGTTTTGATATCAACATGAGGAACAGTGCAAAAAATAATGAATAAAAGAAAGAACAAAAATTCGAAATATTCAACTTGTTATTGTCAGTCATGACAGAAATTCTACGAAAAACGATTCTCATGGCATGTTTCACATGCATGCACATCCCTTTAAGATTTTTTACCATGATATACTATATTGATTGTTTTAACGATAGCGATACTCAGAAAGTAGCTTGAGAATCGATCGATTAATACAATAAATATTTCTTTCTTCTTTCTGATGATACGCTTGAAGGCAATAGATTAAGAGATTTCAGTTTTTAGCAAAAAATGCACTTTTTTATATGCAATGCATATCCTTCATTGCAAGATAAATTTTACCGCGGAATATTTTTAATCATCATGTATGCCTTGCTTGTAACTAACCTTGAGAATATCAGTTTTCTGCATTATGCGCGTTTTTTTATTTCTTAGTATTTTTCACTCTCTTATGTTACCTGATATTTCCGATACCATATAAATTTTTAAAAATTAAAATTCTAAATTTTAGCAACAATAACGGAACTAAAATATAAAGAATGAAGTTCCATATCTTTTACCCCAATTTTATTCTTCTTTGAACAGAAAGAAAAATGAATTTTTAATGAATGTCACGTACAATAAGAGGAGTGAGTGAGAGAGCATCAAATAACAAAGCATGTAAAAGACAACAAAAGTATGAAAGAATTGATGGAGAACACTTGGAGTGATTAACTCTTGAGACTCTTTAAGTATGCGTAGTGAAGAGTGAAAAGAATAAAAATACTAAGAAAACGGGTTTAAAAGTTTCTTTATCTATCTTTTAAAAAAAAAACATTGGTAAATCGTTCAAATTATGAATAACTTTACTTCTCTCACTCTTGTTTGCTCATATAAAAGAAAAACAAATTGTTTACAAAAAGTTACACAATGAAGAGCATTTCATGATTTGAATCATACTGTGTCAATACTGTTTTGCCGCTTTTTAACGCATTTTACTATGAAATTTTATAAATAGTACAGAAGTTAAACGATTCGATTCATTGACAGTTAGCAATTATTATTTTATAAATTCTTTCCAATTGATCTTTTTAAACATCACAATTTATCATCATAGATGTACATTTTATCATTATTGTTATGCATTTAATATTACAATGATAGAATGAAAAATAATTTTATTTCAAAAAGTAAGAATTTTTATAAAAATTCATTAAGTCTAATGAAATGAATAAATTTGAATAGTTTTCATTTTGATTAAAATATTTTAATTATTTTATTTCAACAAACAAGTAAGGAGACCAAGGGGTATTCACGAATGAAAAATAGCGAGAAAAGACGAAAAAAAAATATGAAAAACTACAAAAAGTGACAAAAAACTGAATACCTCTGGAAGGAGACCTTTACTTATTTTTTGAAACCAAAAACTTCATTGTTTGTAGAATATAATGTAAAATAAATCAACTATGACAATTGTAGTTTATAGTGTGTAACCATTTTGCTCTTTAAAATTAAAAAAATCATAGTTGAATGAACTCTTATTCAAATTAAAATGCAGTTGCTTAATATGATGAGTAAAGCGGCGTTACGTTTAGCAATTGAGTATGAAAAAAGCATTGAAAAGTGGACCATTAATTATATGAATATCAAGAAGTGTGAATTTAATCAAAACATTAAAGAATTTATGTAAACATTTTTGCATTCGGCAGCTAACGCTCTCGATAGTTTAAAAAAAATGGAAATCAAATGTGAACTTTGATCAAGAATATTTTTGATCAGAGCTGAGCAAATAACTGTTTTGCCAATTCTGCGATTGTTTACATAAAATAATATGAAAATATTTGACTGTCTATGTCTTTTTAATAAAATATTTCAAGAAGAGTTTCTATCCCCTGATGAGACAATTTTTTGACCTATACAACTTCTCATTAAATTCGGCCTTGAAAACACTCAGCATGAAAGAAAACAAGAATCTTTTAAGTAAATCATGAAGATACTTTTTACACATTACTTGTGTAAATCTCACATGAGATGATCTGAATTTATTATGTGAGAAAAAAAATTCACGACAAAAAAGAAATAAAAAGAAAATGTTTGAAAATTCACAAAAGTTTAATATAACTGTAATTTTCATTTATTTTTTGTTAGCAGCTAAAATATTATTTCATTAACTTAAAGATTCTAATAATGCAAAATAAAAAAGTTTATAAATAACTTTTTGAGAGTGAGTCAAGCAGACAAGCTAAAACTTTTTTTTGCTGTACATTTAGTAAATAGAGAAAGAAAAATTCCTCTCATTTGACGTCACATCAGAAGTTCCCAAAGCATAATATAAAATTGCTTCTTGTCTGTTTATAATAAAACAATAAGATGTTGCAGACTTGTGAACAAAAAGAAGAAGGTAAAAATATTATATTGACCTGATTTATAAATATATGTTTTCATAAAGAGTAAGAAATAAGAAATAAAGCGGGTGTGCAGATGAAAAAATAAAAAGATGCAGTAAGGTAAAGAGAATGAAAAGGTCTTCTTTTATTATGTTATTTTTACCACATTGAGAGATTTTTAAACGTTTGTGTGGATTATAAATGTAGCCTATGAGTTCAATAAGAATAAAAACCTTGAGTGAAGGATAAGCAAAAAATAAAAGTACTTTTCTGTACCTCATCTCACTTACATTATTGCCGCAACATTTTTTTTTTATTTCTATAATATTTCACTTTACATATATTTTTAATTTTAGATGATATATGAATAGTAATTATGGGAATTTTCTTTTTTCTTGATCATACACAGATGATAATTTATGTTTTCGTTTTTTCCTTTTATGAGTTTCACAATGAGAAATTATTGATTTTTTTTCCTTTTTCCTCTCCGTTACCAAGTAAAAATGTTTATGAAATTTTAAATTTAACAGATTAAAAGTTATCTTATTATTTGATAAATTCACAAATATTAGCATTCAGTAAATGCTTTTTACTTTAAATTTCATAAAAAGCAGACTGAATAATTTTTCTGCACTTCTTTTTGTTAAGAATGAAAAAACACAACCGCTTTAGTTGAATTTCAGCTAAGAACTGATAGAAAAATGAAATTGTGAGAATAAAATGAACGAAAGAGAGAGAAAAAGCGTTGCTTAGAATGTAGTTGAAAATGAAATATCACATGTTTGAACTTGATTTAATTTATTTTATTGTATCATTTTAATGAAATTTAATAGATTTTAATTTGTTTTAATTTCCTAAATATCAATATCACATAGTTTAATTCATTTTAATTGATTATTATTAATTTGTGTTTTTTAGGAAAAATTTTAGCATGTAACGAAGAAAAAAATACTCAACACGTAAAAATATTTTGTTTATATACAATGTTTTGAAAAATATAAACATTGATTTTGTATAAAATTATTAAAAATTAAAAATTTAATAAAAATTTTGAAAATTTAAAACAAAATTTCGAAAAATCATCGTTGAAATTTTTAAAAAAATTGACATAAATTTTTAGCACTGCAGTTCATTATTGACTTTGAATTTACCTTTTTCACTGGAAAGATTAAGATTTTCAAACGAAAATCTCAACATTTTTTTATTATTTTACTTTTCATTAATTGCAACTGATGAACTTTAACTCCTAATATATTTACTTAATAAATTTTCGAAATTAAAATTTCTTTTTTGGATTCAAAATAAAACTTTATTTAATTTTGGCTTTAATTTAATAGAATAATGAAAAAAGTATGTTAATTATCTTATTAAATAGTCATAGACAATGTAAAATTTATTTTAATAATATTTTTCATTTTTGATTGTCTTTTCTTCTCAAATATTTAAAACTTAATTTTATAAATCTATAAATGCCAAATATAATATGTCTAAGTTTCTAACTGTAACGAAAAATTCAAATTTCAATTATCCTTAAACTTTAACATTTGATCTAGTGTTCTACCCTGTAAAAATCCTTCCAATTTTTCCAAATGTGAAAATTTTTCAACTGAGTAAAACCAACTGGTCGAAGTGAAGTGAAAATTTTCTAATTAAAGTCGGAATTTGTTTTTATTAATCATTAAAAATGTTCTCAAAGTGAAGTAAAATCGATGATATATTGAAACTTTGTCAGTTTCCTTCAAATACATCGAAATTTCTACCATTAAAAGTCGATATCATTTTTCTCAAGAAAAATCGATAGTTTCGGCTCAGTAAAAAGAAGAGAGTGAAAATTTTCCTCGTCGATAAAAAGAATTGTGCAAGGATTCAGGATTTAGGATTTAAACTTTAACTGTTGTGTCAAGTGAATAAAGAATTTTTTTACGTCAGTTGACACGGAAAATTACAGTTAAAGAAAATACTTTAAATATATCAAAGAGGAAAAGAAATCACTTTTGCCTACATGATTGGGACATTTTTCAACCTTTGTCGTGCTTGCCCTTCATCCATGCCTCTAGATAAGGTAAAATTTCAATTAGAATCTATGACATTTCGCTCATAATTTGCTGTTTAAAATAAAGATTATTCACTAAAAAAGATTTTATCAAGAGAAAATAATATTAAATACAAAATATTTCTCAAAAAATTATTCATCTTATTCAAAAAGTCAATCGCCTAATTCTTAATTTTTTCTTTAAAACAAAAACAAACACACACGATTTTTCCACATTTTATAGTTTCTAAGAAAATCAATAACTCTTGGGGAGAGGCTAAAATTCACATAAATTTCTACACTCAACTTCCAGTTTCTTTCCGAATGCCATTGAATAAAATTATTTCTAAGCATAGACTGCAGTTGAAATAAAAATCTTAACAGTTCTGTCTGGAAAAGAAATATTTAACCTCATTTAGTCGTTTACTGCAATTACATGCTCTCTTTTTGGTAATGAAAAATAGTTGCACAGTCACGGTATAGCTACTTTCATAACAATTGCGAAAACTCTTTAACATAAATTAAGAACCAAAAAACTTTTAATTCAGTCTGTATATTGGCATATTGCATGAAACATAATCTCAGAATGCGACTCATAAATTTTTAAAGGGAACATGTTAGTTGAAAAGTGTTGCATGATTATTGATTTTCGGATGAGTACTTTATAATTTTCACAATATTGTTTCAATAGATAACAAAATTAACGGAAACGTTTTAATGTCAATCGATTTTTCAGTTTAAAAGAAACTTTCTGTAATTACATTTTAAATTATTCAAAATTATGAACAAAGCAGTTAAAAGAAGAGTATGAGACTCACTCACTCATATAATTACAAAAATATAACAAAATTTTACGACATCTTGTGTCATCATTGTATTTTTCTCTCAACAAAATTTAAAATTTTAGTAAAAATTATTAATTTTGTTTATCTTTTAAGCTTCATTTTTACAAAATTATGACATTTTAAAACTTCATACTTCTTAACTTCCTTTTTTAATTCACATTTTCATCAATTATTGTTATAATTTGACATATAAAAGACAAATGCCATTGCTTCATATCTGTAAAAACACTGAAAAAGTCAATCGATATGGATATAAAAGAAGAGTGAACAATGCCCATACATATAGCTTTCTGTCAGCTTGTCATAAATGAGTGTTTTGTACGTTATGCTATTCACACACTGTCGCTATATTTTTCATAAATCTTTTTTTTTGTAATATTAAAGAAAAAACAACTTCAATACCTGAGAGAATAACCAAAAAAATTAAATTCTTAAAATATTAAAAAGTAATAGAAATGCTTTAAATGTCTTTTATTGAGTGATCTTGAAATTTTTGCCGGAATAAAATTCTTGATTGTAATCTTGATTTTTTTTGAAAATATTCTAAAGTCTAGATGTGGTAATAATTTTAAAGGTGGACACTTTAAAAATAACAGTCTGGGACACCTAAAAATTAATTGAATTAACGTATATTTAACTTAATTTAATTAATTAATATTAGAATCTTTTAATGAGTATCACAAAATTTAAAATGAAAGTCACGAAATATTTTAAAAAATCTGAACCTAGATATTAAGTTTTAAATTGCTCTTTTTAAACTTTTTTATTTTTCTTGCTTTTTGTCAGGTGTGGACACTTCCAAAAATAATCATGAATAATTATGAAAAATTCAAAAAATCACGAAAAATCACAAATAATCATACTTTTTGAAAGCCTATTCAATAGAGAATTTTGAGCACTTACACAAGTTAATCCATTGCAAACTCTATTTTGAAATCTTTTGTTGAGCTCTAGCTATGATTTAAAGCAAGTTTCAGCTCAAAAGCTTTTGTTTCGACCAAGTTAGAGCATGATATTTCAATGATTACAATTTTCAAAAAAATCATAATATTAAATTTCAGTTTTTTGGTCATAACTACTCGTGAACCAAATGGTCTAAAACTCTAATTTTTTTACCATATTGTTCGTATTTCAATTTTTATTCAGAAACAATCATAAAATAGACATCGATTTCCTTAAAAAATTTCCAAATCATCCCATTTAATCATAAATAATCACAAAAAATCCTAAAAATTATAAAAAGTGATACGAATTTATGAAGTGTCTCTTCTGGGCTTTTTCTTAATGTCTCAAATTTTTATATTTAAAATTTTTATTTTCGTTTTTCTGGCTAATTAATAGAGAAATTTTGTTTTCCTAAGCATTTAATTACAGTTTTAAGTGAAAAATAATGCTGAAAAGCGATGCTTTGTCTCTCCTTGATGTGAATGAAAAGGCAAAATCTTTTTGTCTTGTGCGTAATCCTAATTTTAACTTTAATTTAGGATACATTGCTTAAATACTATAAACTAATCTCAATCAATATAAATATTTAGCAATTGAATAATTCGAACTTGATTTTCAGTATAATACAACAAATTAGAAAGAGATCATTTATTTTCTTGTTTTCTTTATTTTTCTTGTTAATTTTAACTGTCATAAGAGACTATATCAATATGTTATGAATTATTTGATGAATAAATTTCATGTCACTAATTATAGAACTTTTATTGAAGTTCATGTAAGAGAAATAATTCATAACTGTCAAGTAGAAAATTATCAATCAATAAAATCATTTACCTGACTCAAAGCTCAATATAAAATACTATACATGTTTGAATTTTAATTATTTGTTAACTTTTTTTTACATTCTATAATTAAAGACTTAATATTGATTTAATTCAAAAGAAAATTTTTAAATGGAAAAGCCTTTAATGATCAAATGTTATCAAAACAAACGGCTATTAATTGCGATTTAATTAGTGTAGTGGAATGATTTCATATCTTTGAAATGAAGTAAATTTATTTATTTAGAAAAATTTAAACATAATATCAGAAAGATTGTTGAATTATTTAAAACAATTAAATAAAATTGAATTTTTTGATGTTTCTCTCCATAAATTAAATTGTTCAAAAAAATTCCCTCAAATGCCATATTAAAATAAATCAAACAAATGTCATTCAAAAATTGTCAAAAATAGATTAAGATAGACATCATCACAAGAGATATAAAACATAAGCTTATACATGTACATTTATTCTGAATACATTTAGCAAGAACATACACTAGCCAAAAAGAACTTTCACATCCTCGTGATTTTAATGATTTTTTTTCTTCTTTTTATTTTAGCTTCATTCTGAATACAAAAGCACATACCGTTGGCATGAATTCTCAGCGGGTCCTGAAGTTGTTCGGAAACCTCCAATGCCTAATCAATTCGGTGAGGATTTTTTCACAATTTATTGATTCTTTTTAGTTGAAATATATAGCAGCAGCAGGTAATAAAATAATAAGAAATAAAAAATTTATGAAGCTGAAAAAATTATTATTATGGAAAATACTTTTGCGTAAAGTTTGGTTATTTTTTGAAATTCAACTTTATCTTTATATGGATATTTGAAAGAGAAATGTGATATAATGCACAAGATGGCAATTTTCACACAGATTTCTTCTTATAAAAATTGATTTTTGTACCAACATAACAGTGTCTCTTCTTTATTATTATTATATTTTCAAGCAATTGCTAACTTTGCTTTAATGTGTTTTTCTTTGATTGATATGTAAATAAGCTGAAGAAAAAAGCTTTTGGAATGTTTTATAAGAAAATTTGTGCTTCTATACAATAATAAAGCTATTAATATAATCTCAATTCAGTACTTGAATTTATATATGAATCTAATAGAAAAATGAATGCGAAAAATACTGCAAATTATTTTACAAAATATTTTAAATTTGAAATAATTTGCAAAATGAAAATTTATAAAGAGCTTTTTGTCTATTTTACACAAACACATTTTTACATATTTTTACGATGATAAAAAATTTCTACATTGACCTTTTCCTCGACTCAATTTTTTATTGCATCTGCAGCTAGCTCAAAGGATCATTTTTTTTCTAAATCGTCAGAGGAACAGCATAATGAAGGTGATTTTACACAATAATAGTAAAAGCTCGAACAAATCAAAACTTTTATTTACTGTAAACTGTAAAGAAAGATGATTGCAGTAAAATTCATATTTCATTCATACTCACCTTTATATTAAATTTACATCCTTTGGAATATTGTCAAGAAATTTATTTTGAAAAGAATATTTGTAGTATTGGTGCAATACATTGAGATTAGAAATATTTTTATATCTAAATTTTAAACTAAATATTTTTTTTTGTATTTTGTGCAGTCATCTTTAGAAATTTGAAATAGTTTCTTATTATAACTGCATAATATTGATATTTATAAAATACGTATGCTAATATTTTACATTTAATAAATCCAAGCCGTGTGAATTCTTACATAATGTCACATATTGCTTTCTGATGTTTGAGTTCTCACACTTTGATTTAATAATTAATTATCATGGAAAAAACCACTAAGAACCATTTTATTAAATTTTTCGTTTTTCTTCCAAGTTAATCTTTCCTTTTTAATTAAAAATTTCTTTCTAATCAATAAATTGAATGATTTAAAATTTTCCATTTTTCTTAAACAGTCATCAATGCCCCCATAAATGAGCCGCCTTTACCTCGCCGTAAAAAATGCCCTGAACTTGCTTACCGCCATCATGAATTTATCATTGACAGCAATGCGGATAAAACTGATTCATCTCGTGCTCGAGTAAGTTTTCTTTACATTTTATATTATAGTTATGATTTTTATTTTAAATGTTTCACATCTTTTTATTTTCTCTTGATTATGAACAAGCCAATAAAATTTGTTAAACGTGATTATACTTAATTTGTTCACGTCTGTTAAGTTAAAATAATTGACAGTCATTTTGATAATGCGTTAAAAAAAATTTTCCCTAATTTATGACCTTTTTCAGTTTATGCTTATCGTGGAAATTTGTTTTGTTTTTTAAACCTTTTATCTATAGTAAAAAACATGAAAGAAAATTCTTTTTGACTTAGTAAAATTTCAAACTTAATCAAAGAGTCTCTAGATTACGATATGAACTTTCTGCTTGAAAATTGAAATGAATACAATACTATTGAAAAATGATTTTTCAAGTTATTTTTTTAAGCTTTTAAATTTTAAATTTACTTGCCATGGCATAATGATTTCCTATCACTTCATTGAGAAATGTAGGGTGTTGTATGTGACTGTTTCAATTTAAAGAATATTTCGTCACACAATAATACAGTTATCATTTTGACGATACAAATTAATGAAAATAAGAAATAAGTCTGACGTTCTCGTAATATTTGTCGGTTACTTTACCTTTTTGATTGCAATTCGAAAGCAATAAGTTTTGAATTTGAAAAATACTTGACTATAGGGTTTCTGGTTGCTGTTAACAGCAACAGCAAAAACAGCTGTTTTTTTGCCAAAAATTGAAAACAGCAAACAGCTGTTTTTTTGTGCTGTTTTTTGCTGTTTTTTATGTTTGTTTAATTTTTTAAAAATTCCATTTAAATGAAAAATATTTTCATTAAATTGCAAAAATTAATCGAGTGAATTATATGAGATTAATCTCATTTTTTAGCAAGAAAACAATTACGTAATGAGATTAAAAATTTTATGACTGTTCGTTTCTTGTATGTGATTGGTTTTTAAAAATAATTATCGAAAAAGGATTTTGCACCGGTTGCTCATGAAAATTTCTAACAAATTGAAGTGATTTAAGCAGGATATTACATTGTACAATGTCCTATTAAGCATTAAACCAACATCAACTGATTTTGAACGTGTATTCTTAGTTTGCACCAACTTTTACATCAAAATCAGGTCTCATTTGTCAGATAAATCACTTAATGCTTTTGTATTTTTTAATTTTTCTGTCAAAAATCTAAAAAACATGAATGTAAACTCAGT
>JACWBX010002735.1:31630-56355 GCA_014622435.1 Polypedilum pembai | reverse complement strand
AAATTTAGAATTTTATTCTAGATTTTAAAAAAAATATTTCTAGATTAAAAAACAAAAACATTATTTTAAAATCTAAAAATTTACTCTAGAATTTTCATTTAATTTTTGGTATTTTTAAAATAATTTCGATGCATCAGCAATACTCGAAACTTGTCAAAAATGGCTTACAATTAGTAACAAGTGTGAATATAAAGTCACACTTTATTTACATACATAATATGCATTAATGAATTTCATAGAACTTTTGCTCCCTGTTGATCTTTTAACTGCTAATTGCTCTTGCGAAGTGTATTTTAAAATAAATTTTTTGAGAATTTTAGATTCTAAATTTTAGAGTAAAATTTTTAAAAAAATTTATTTTAGAGTAAAAATTTTAGATTCAAAAATTGTTACTTTTGAATAATTCTAAAATCAAAATTTTTAGATTTTTTCTATCAGTAATATATTGAATTTGAAAAACAAGTTAAGAAAATATCTTAAACAGAAGATTTCTGTGTTTAACTGATCTGCCACAGGTCACTAATCTGCTTGTTTTAAACATGATATCCTAGTGCATGCAATTCAGTAATTTAAAATAAAAGACGCCGAAGTACTTTTTGAAAAGCTTTAGCTTTTCTTGAGCGACCGCGTAATACTTTATAATGCGCTATGTGATCGGTCGCGCTCACTGATCTACCCATGGACTTTCCTAATATTTTTCGAATTTTTGTGGTTATTTGAAAATATTTTACTGCTGTTAAATATAGTTTAACAGATTATTTTATCATTAAAAAATCAAATTTTATGGTTTTTAACGTATTTTTTTACAAAATATACGTTACTATGTTCACGATGGCTAGCTGGCTGGCTATCCGAGCTTTAACTCGAAAACCGAAAGTTGTCAAGAAGTGATTATTGGCTTGTTAGAAAAGTATTGACGTGTAAGTTAACCATCAAAAGAGATTTTTCCGAAAAGTGATCACGAGATCAAATCACCCATCATGGGCAAAAAAAATTTTGCGCTAAAATGCTTCAATATTTCATGAAACGCAAAGAAGTCAAAAAAATTTAATTCTTTTACAGAAATTTTTACTGGTTAAAAAAAATAATCATATATTTCTGATTGAAGAGAAAAAATTTCGAAAATTAGGAAAATTCGATAAAACTTTGAAAATTTTAATTAAATTAGATTTAAAAAATTTTAAAATTCTTTTTTGTTGGTTCAAAAATATGATAAAAATCTGGTTTTTTCTAGTACAAACGAAAACGGAAAACGGGTCTTAAAAGACGGCCGTTTTCCGTTTTCCGTTAACGGCTTCAGAAACTCTAGTCTATAGCACATATAGCTTGAATACAAATATTGAAGATGAAAAGAAATGAATTCGAAGGCATTGGACTATGTTATATTATGAAAGTTCTCTTAAAATTATCACTTCATATATTCTTTTTACGTGATAATTTTGTTTTATGTTTATTATGTATACACTTGTTAAAGAATAATAATAGCAAAGAACTTTATTATGAGCTTTAAAAATTATCATGGAAAAGGAGAAGGAAAATTTATTTTATTCATTTTATTTCACGCTTTGCAATAATGATGTTAAGGTAAAAACTATAGAGAAAACTTTTTATTATAAGCAAGTTTTCAATTCATATAAAAGAGAAGGATAAAATAAAATTTAAAAGTTTACAGAAAACAAACACACATAAAGTGTAAGTCAATGTTTTTACAAGCATATTAGTTTGAATACATTTGCAAAATTTCTCACGTATATACAAATAAAGCTCCTTTATTCTCAACAAATATAGGGCGGGAGATGGAGCTTACTAGCTACAACATATTTGTCTGTTGTATAAGACAAACTCATTAAAATATTCCTTCTCTTAAAGCCATCGGCATTCTTATGGTATTTATAATGTTTGCTTGGAAAATTTTTTCTTGACTTTGAGGCACTTAATAAGCTCATATAAGAAGAATTCCCAGTGAATTTATTTTTCAAATAAACTTTTTCATAATTTTTTTTTGAAATTGAAACATTTACTTACTGGATGAAAACATATGCGTTGAAATCATCAGACGCTATAATCACTATGCGCATAAAGTTAAATGAAGCAGAAACAAAAAGAGAAATATGTAAAAGATTTTCAACTAAGCTACGTTTACATATCTCTTTTTATCATAGTAAAATTTTTACAAACACCAACCATGCTAAAGATGTTTTCTTCTTCACCCTCACTTCTCATTCATTTTATAAATATTTTTGTTTAAAAACCACTTAATTTTTCAGCAATAAATCAAATTATACCGAAAAACTTTCTCTTTCCTTGGTATGTTGTAAAGCTACTCTTTTGTTTGCCTCATACTTGTGAAACAATGCTGTGTATGTATGTAAGCTTCGTAAAGAAAATAAAAAATTTCTTCTTTGCAAAAGTTTGTGAAGGTAGCTCATTAAATTTTCCAAATGATTACGCAATCTTTTCATTATCTTAATTATAATGATGCATCCATCTTTTACTCTCTCTCTCTTTCTTTCTTTCTCTCATCCTCACACCAACCAACTTTTATTCATTACGAAAGAGGAAAAAGAGCACGAAATATTTGCTAGAAAAAAAAGCAAAAAAGTTGAATAATTTTAATGAAAGCAGCGAGAAATGATCTTTGCTCTTACTGTCTCGTAATGATGGTGGATTTTTCATTATTTATGTATTATTTGTGTGTACTGAAAACATTGGGAGGTGTCAAACGACGACAAAGTCAACGACAATAATGATTATGATGTTGTCAAGCGTCCTCAAAAAATTCTCATTCTTCACATCTGTCGAGTGTTGTCATTGTATTTAGATTAATGTCAAAAAATTTATTTTACTCTCTCGCTCTATTTAAGTGGATTTTTCAGTTTTAATGTCTCGTACGTACTTTGTTACCATAACATTATATTAGCGATACTCAACAAAACCAATAATAATTCATAAAGTGGATGAAAAATAAAAGAGGTTTTGACCTTTTTGGCTTTTGACGTAAAGATTTTTAGACATAAATACGTAGCTAAAATTTTAACTCGCTTTATTCATTCTGCTGTTGCTTTGGAGACAATAATTAGAAAAAAAACGATGTCATTCAAATTAGCCTAGATCTTAAAATAAACAAAATCCATTCTTAAGATTCTCCTAATTTCATTATGAAAGAAGCTTTAAGAAAATGAAATTAAGATTCTAGGAATTAGAAAGCTTTTCTTTGAACAATAATTTAATTTTTTTCTTCAAATGGAATTACGTATTTAAGAGAATTTTGTCTTTTATGTATATGATTTGAGAAATTAAATAGAATCATACAAAATTCTTTTGATCAATAATAAATTATATTCTTAATTTCTGAGAATTTTTATTTTATTTTAAATATAAAAGATTCAAAAGAACAGAAATTACATTTTTGTGAATCAAGTCAATCAGGGTTGTAAAAATAGATGCTTACTTTACCAACCTTTCATATTAATGTTTAATATAAAAAGTACTTGAGTAGGTGTCTACCCTGGAGTCAATCATTTTTGCCTAAAAATGCGTTTAAATTTTTTTTTCTTCTTTCTATATCTATTTTGAATCCTTTACTTTAAAAGAATAAGTAGAAGATGAGAAAAGAAATTTTTCTTTACTAAAATAATTAAAATTATGATTTTCACTCGTTCTTTTTTCCCCTTTAACGAATTAACTTTTCGTTGTTTATATAACCATACTTAGTCGTTGTCGTTGTTGTCGAGAGAGCTTATGCTTCTCATTATTATATATATCTGAGTTGAAAATTATGTACATCTTATAAGGAAAAGTGAGAAAAAAATGAAAGTTGGCGATGAAAGGAAAAGAAAAAGAAAGGAGAAAACTTTGTTCCTTTTTCTTTTTTCTTTACCATCTCCCGGCATCTGATTCTTATTCAGTGACAAAAGAAAAATGCTCGTGGGGATTTTAAGGATTAGCAACCTTTAATTAATTTGCTATCTAAACTTTCTCACTTTCACAAAAATCTCTTTAATAATCTATTAATTATTGTATGAGTTGCCATCCTTGTTACTGTTAAACATAAGGTAAAAGAAGTTTCACTTGCTAAAAAATTTAAAGAGAGGAAAAACAAGAATAAAGGTTCATAACTGAACATTATGGAGAAAATAATAAAATGTTTGTCATTAAAGAGAAAAGAATAATTATGAATGTGACTTTAAAATTTTTTTCGTAAACGATTGATTTCATTCTGATGAAAATTTTCATGTTTACATAAAAGTTTCTGACATAAAATATTTGAAAAAATCAAAAATCAACTACCATTTTGTGTACAAGAATGCTTAAATATCTAAGAAAATCCTTTTTTGACTTTTCACCTTTCCTACTTATATCGATTGCAAATCCATAGTAGAAAAGAAATAAAACTTTTCGTACATTTTACATCTTCTCAGAAGTGAAATGTTGTTGTTTAAAAAAGGGAAAAAAATAAAAACGGAAAAAGGCAAAAATTTAAGAAGATTTTCCAAAGAATTGATTTTGTACATAAACAATAGTAGCACCACACGCACATACACAGTTTTTAATGCTTCCAGGTTGTTCCGAATTATTCAGCTGCTCCCGTAGCTCCACAACAACAACAACAACAACAACAATCGTTACCACAGCAGCAGCACTTCCAACAACAACAGCCGCGACCCGTTTCAATTCACGGCTTTAGTTCCTTCCAAAATCCGATTGCGGTTCCTCCATCGAAGCCGCTCTCTCCATTGCCCTCATTGCAAACGAACTTTGCTCCTCAATATTCTACAATACAGAAGCAAAATAATGCCTATCAAAGCGGCAGCAGTCCACGCGGTTGGGCTCATGTCGATTCGCCACGCTCACCTAGCGCTTATGCTGTAAATCAACAACCAAAACCTTTTACTCAAAATGCATCGGCTCCAATGCCAACATATGCTGCACCATTGACACCATCAAATGATTTTGGTCAACCACAGGTACGAACTAGAGTTTCTCAATGTCAAAACTGTTCAAAATCTTCTTTTGAAATGTTATCGGACATAGCAGATTTTTCTTTTTCTTTTGTTATTAAATATTCAACAGATTATAATTCATTTGACTGAACTCAGCTTGATATTTTTTTCACTCGCTTTTGTCTATAATATTATTATTGTTTCTTTTATTTTTAATTAAAAGCTACTTGATAAAAAGAACACAATGTACAATATGGGCAAGGGCGCTGGCACCCTGCTGTGAGCTTTAGGAGCTTTAATTGTTTTTTTCTGCTTGACTTACAATGTTTTTAACGTGCTTGTTTGATAGACACTTTCGTTTGTGCAATGTTGCGAAGAACATAACCAACCTTTTTTTACTCTATACACACGACATAAATAAATAAATGCCTCAAGCTGACGATGATGAAAATGGCATTTACTTCCACTCAATAGAAGTGAAGGCATTTGAAATTAAGAGATAATTGAAAAGGTTTTTTCTCTCTCAAAAGAGGATCACTTTAGTGAGCTGTATGTGTGTGTGTGTGTGAGAATTTTGCCATTGGGTAAATTTTCAATTTTCTTGTACGTGACGTACTTCAGTGATTTGAGCGTCTCATCTATTCAGCTTTTCTGCTTCTTTTGCTTTTGATAATTAAGAAATCAATGTGTGTTATTCATCTTTATTTCATTGAAAAATTCTAAACGAATCTCTAAAATATCATTTTCATTCATATTTCATTTTTGTTTAAATTTCATATATGATGAAACTAGAGAAAATTTCAAATTCTGTTTGTTAATTTTAGTTGAACTTTTCCTCTCTAGAGGCCTATTATAATAACTCTTGAGACGAATTACTGCGTGATATAATAAAGATAAATGTTTTAAAGTAAACTCAAGTTGCAACGTTTCGTCCTACAGTCATAAGTACATAATTGTATGTGCAAACACAAAAAAATGAGAATAAAAATCACATTATACAATTACAAACAAACATATATACCTAAAAGCACTGTCTGATGTTCAACTAGAATATCCCAAGCATGAGTGTGTGTATATGTGTCTGCATAAGAAGAAAATTAAAGTGCTTCTGGTTGTTCTTGTAAAACGAGAACAAACGTAGACAAACAAATTTTCCATCTCGCTCCAATTCAAAGTACTTCGAAAGAAAGGCAAAAAAGAATGAAACACACCATTAGGTCGTTCTAATGCATTACGTGAAATTTCTTCTCATTTCTCTTTCTCTTTTACGCTCTAATGTCAGTGTCATTTGTAAAAGGTAATGTGAATCTTATTACCTCCCTAAATTGTATAGCGCCATATAATGCACACACACACATACAATTTCTTCATCGTTGTCATTGTATAAAAAGTGAGAAATTTCTTTAGCACTTTTTTGTTACAATAAATTTTCATAATAATATTTTCTAACAAAAAATAACTTAAATGCGCTTTAAACTCTAATTTCATTTCACACATTTTAAAACTTCTTCCTTAATTAATTTCATCCAACAAAAGGAAAAAAAAGTAGAGCAAAGACATTCCTTACTTTTTGATGTTCCTCTTAAACATATTTTCTTTGCTTCCCTTTTTTGTATGTTTATGCCTTTTGAAATTTGTCTTACAATTCTCATACCACCAACTGTCTCTTCAACTGCTGTAGAAACAGAGAAAATAGCTTAACCTCGTTTTTATGCGATTTTACTCACTCCGCAATGGCACGTAGCATTTGTAGGAAAAGAGGCAAGACAAATGAAATCATATTTCTATTTTTCTCTGTTTCTTTTCATTTCTTTAGCAGGCACAAAATGTTGTACAATATTCACCACCACAGCAGCCGCAGCCTCAGCAACAGCAGCAGCAACCGTTTATGGGAACGCCATTAAGAAAAGAAGCCCCAGTCACACAGAAGCCTGCGCCTGTTTATCAATCACAACCTGTCGCAACAACATTTCAAGGTGAGGATTTAGACTCAAAAGGATCAGATCACTGACTGACTTTGAGTTGGATCACTGACATTGTTTCTTTTATTTTATGGAAAATTCAAATACACACTCAGGTGGAGCAAATAGACGCGGAGATCTGAAATGGCCACCGGCAGCATACAAGCAGCAAGCTGACGCTGATAATGAAGCTCGTCGAAAACTTGCCTTGGGGCCAGCTTTTCGACCAAGACGCGTTAACAAAGTAGTTAGATCATATTATTATAATAATCCAAGCTATTGATTGCATCATCATCATTAATCAGAGCATTTTTTGCATCATTTAACCAAGTAAAAATATAAATTTAAAAAAATGTCAAATCAAACGCAGCAATTAACCCATTCTGTCGATTGTATTACGCAATCATTTAAAATGGCCAGAAAAAAAGAGCGTAAATATTTAAAATAAAAATTTTAATTTTTTATTTATTTTTTGATTTTCGTTACAAAACCACACGATTGCATAACAGAATGGGTTTAATATTAAATAAATATAAATTTATATAAATAGAACACATGCACACATTACACACAGACAGATAGACATACAAACATGCTCATCCTGGAGCAAGCAAGCAAGCACACAAAATTGTGAGGGAAAATATCAAATACATACAGTACACTAAAAATAATGAGAGAGAACTAAATTGTAAACATGAGTAAAAACAGAGTGAACTAAAAAAATTTTAATTGGATTTTGACCGACAACAATATTCTCTTTTTTCATTCTTTATAGAAAAAAATTTAAACTCCTACATAATACACTGAGAAAAATGTTTTTTAATTGCCATAAAGTTTGTACCAATAAAGAACTGTTATGAGTCCTAAAAAGCAAACTTTATTAGGCTCACAAAAATTTTTGTAAGTGGTAGACAAGTTTTATAAGCGTCATAAAAATCTTTATGAGTCTAATAAAATTTTCTTTTTAGGACTCATAATTATGCTTTATTGACACAAACTTTATGCCAGTTAAAAAACATTTTTCTCAGTATATAGAATAAAATAATATTAATGTAACTTTACAAGCCATTTGTGAAAAAAATTCATCTGTGTATTAATCTCATGCATATGTTTATTTTTATTCTAGATTTATACTCAAAATTTCTCTTCAAAATTCAATCAATTTTATAAAACAAACAAAAATCATTTTTGTTAATATTTTCCCAAAAATGTTTGTTATTCTCGAATGAACAAGCAGGCAGTTGAAAATTTTATTCATACAAAAATTCTTTATTTGGTTCATTTCATTCATTGGAATTTTTAGCAAATTTTTAATTGCCATTTTTACATTGGTTCATTTTGTCACTTTCTCATTTAATTTTAAGGTGAAATTGCGCTCTATTGAACATAAAATTGACTTTTTCCGTAGAGTTCACAATTAAGGATTCAAAAATAAAATAAAAATTTCATGTGTTAAAAAATTCCAATCAAAAATCCAATTTAAATCATAGCAGCAATAGTAACGCATCAATAGCAAAATACACATATAACTGCACAAACATTTATTCAGAAACTGAGAAAAGAGATAGAGAAAAGTTATATGATATTTTTTTTCCTGCACAAACTTCGATCTAATTTAAATTGTAATTAGATTTAATTTATTTTAAACATTCATTCTAGTCTTTTTGTAAAGATTAAAAGAGACAGAGGCAAAAGATGGGAAAAATTATTATTATCTATATAATGAATGAAAAAGTTTGAAGATAATGTCGTAAAAATTGCAAATTATCTGTCAGTCTCTTGCTGAGTGCTCTCAAGGGTTCAAAGAAGATAGTCTCGCTTCAATTTTCAAAATTAGAAATGTCAAAAATATTGAAATTTATGTTCTAATGAAGCATCGCATATACATGAGCTTGGAATCAATTTATGAAAATGTCAACTTTCTTAATATAACTTGCTCCCTTTGCTGCTTGCATAAGCCACCCACATAATCACTAAAATAAGGACCATGTTTCTTCCTCCACCTATCTGAAAAGCAAACATGAAAGAAAAAAAGAAGCAGAATTTTTAAATCTCAGAATTAAACAATCATGAATTTTGGAGTCTTACAAGCAAATTAAATTTTCACTCTTACACATATTAATTTAGATAATGGAGAAAACAAAAAGATTTATGAAATTTATTGTTCCTCTTTTAATTGATTTTATCAGAGCGAGTCATTAGTGTAGTCGCATTATTATAAATATGAGTACAATTTCTCATTACATTGAAAATTTTCTCCCCTTTCATCTGTTTGTAAGTGTGCAAAGTGTTTTGAATTTGAGACAAAATGTTGGTAATTTATTTTTATGACTAACAAGTAAAAATATATTTACCTTTATCTGTGTCAAGTTATAGCACTAATTAAATCAACTCATTAAATTTCTTATAAGAAAGAAAATTAAACTAGGCAATAAAATAATTTTAAAAATTTTTTGGATAAAATTAAAAGCTTCAGTTTAAATCTCATTATCACACTAACAAGCTAAGATAAGAAAGATTGAATACGCTTATGAAAATTTTACGATTCAACAATTTATTTGTAATTAAGTGAATGGCGATCGTAAAATGAAGAATTGCATGAGTTTGCACAATCTTTCTTAATTCTGAGTCATTACAAGAAAAAATCTTAATCAATTCATCATCATCATTAATCATTTTATTTTTCATCAGTGAGTTTTCAAGTTTTTCGTCTAATTATTTGTCTGTACTTTTTATCCTTAGGATTATAGTGGTTTCTTTGCACAGAATGCATTGCAACACACATACCCAGGTTATCGAGTTCCACCAGGGACACTTCACGTTGGAAACGGTGAATTTCTCTAAGTGACATACATTAAACTTATATAATACTAAAATACATAAATTAACATACTTTTAAATGTACATGCCAAGCCAGACAAATATAAATGTGCTAACGGTGTCCTTCTTTTATTCTCTTTCTTTTTTATTTTAAGCTAACTAAACCAAAAAAAAATATTTAATTACTCTTCTGTCTATGAAAGTGTTGGAGTGTGCTAACAAACAGCAAAAAAATAACTTGACAATGGCAAGCAAAAAAAAACCCGACACAAAATGCCAAAGGGAAACTTGTCTTTATCGCAAAAGAAAAATATATCACATATACATACGTTATATAAGTTGTTATGAGCTTTTTTTTTGCATCACTAGGAATCTGACAATAACATTAAACTTTTTTCTCTTCTTCTTTTTCGAAAAAGGGGAAATAAAATACTTTTTATTTTATTATTTGTTAACTTACTAATTTAAATAACGAGTCATAAAATGTTGAATAAAAGAGAGAAAGAGAAGAAGAAACAAACAAAGAATTTTTTTTTAAGAATTTCAAACTTTTTATTTTGCAACTCTTTTAAAAAGTATGAGAAAGAGACATTTAAATTGTCTCGATAAGAGTCAAAAGTAGGAAGAAGAAGAAGTGTATATGAACACAAGAGCAAGAGTTGCCGTTTGAGATTCTTAAAAAAAATAACAACAACCTTCTCTTTTTTCCTTTCTTTCACATGCAGAACCCAAAAACGTTAAGTAAGGGCAAAAGAAGCGGAGAAGAATGAAGAAGAAAACAATCTGAATATGACTTTTTAACAAACTCAAAAATTAGGGGGAAACTTTTGAGCACGAAGACGCTTTCAGAACACATTCATACATACGAACAACTCGAGAAAAAAATCTTGAGAGCGAAAAAGAATTGAAAAGTTTTCAAGTCAGATAGCAACATTTCTTTCGATTTTCATTCTTCTCCGATTGAAAGAAAATAAAATAAAAAAAAATGATGAAGTAAAGAATGTGAACGAGAGAGAACAAAAGTTTTAAATAAAAAAAAAGAAATTATATTATCGATATTTATATTTTATACATACATGCATACACTCAACTTATTCAGAACGATATAAAAATTATTAAAATTTATTTATTTTTTGCTGCTGATGCTGATGTGAATGTGAACAGAGGAAAACTAATCGAACATACATATATATTTATTTAAATGAATGCAAATTAACGAAAAAGCGCTTTTTACTAACGAACACATGAATGAAATCAATGAATGTTTTATTTACATAAATTTGTCCATGTATATTTTGCTTGTTATGACAATTATTATTGATATTATGAGATAAATTATATTCTGAGATGAAAATCATGTGAAATAAAGAAAATGAAAACTTAAATATTATAAAAGAAACTTTTTCATTTTTATTTTTATTTTTAGAAATTAATTAAGTCATATCCACCCATCGAATTCTTAATTCTGCTACCTTCATATATTTCCACGAAGGTTGAAAATAAAACACACTTGACGTAAATGAATTATTAAACTGATTTCTTCTTGCGCAATGTTCAAAGCTGCACAAATTAATTCTTCTTAGAAAACACTGTTGAATCTGTTTCAAGTGCTTATTTTTGGCAATCTCTCAGAAAATAAAGAATAAAGGCGATTTCTCAAGACAGAAAAATAAGAACTTGAGATAAAATATCTCTGCAGTGGAAATTTAAATCAATTAGCGTCTCAAATAAATCTTTTGCTTCTGTATTTCAAGAAAAAGGAAAAAGAAAACTTTTAATTACTTTCAGATTGAAATTTTAGCATGCAAACTATTAATTAGCAAGTATTTGAGCTGTAATTATAGAATTTGTATTCGACAGCATCTTTTGTGTGTGCAATTATGCGCCGTAGATAATTAGAGTAAAAGAGATTCAAGCATTGTGTGAATGATTTAATGAAGGAAAAGGTGGAGCAGAAATTTTGCTTTGAATGCATGCAGATACAATTATCCAATTTCCTCGTCTTCGTCTCACTTACTTGCTGTTGCAATAAATAATCAGAAAAATGATATATAGAATAAATAAATAATGAAATCCAATAATGAAATTTATCTATTAATGTTTCAGAGGAAAATGTACGGGCTATTTAGCCATTTCTTTAGCTTGGTCAGTTATAGTCTATAGATTTATTTTGGCACATGCTATCACAACTAAATTACTCGCATTATAACATCTTTCTTCTCTCGCATAGACATTTCTCATTAAAGCAAACATATTCATATACCGTAAAGAGAGAAATAAGCGAAAAGTGGGTGGTAGCAGGTAATCTTAATTGAATCATCGTCATCATCGTTAGAGAGAAAGTTTGAGTAAGGTTTGTAGCATATAAATTAATTCAAAATACGATGAGATTCAGAGCGAAAGAGAGGGCATGCCAGCTACATGGTGAAAAAACGCCATTCAAGAAGGTGAGGATATAAACATTTCATACATGGATCTCATAACTTAAACCTGGGTGTGTGTCTTTGTATATGGCATCTCTAACCTCAAAGTTGCTCTGTGGTATATCTGTGGTACAACATTCATAGAGAGATAAATAGATATAAAACATATAAAACATCTCTTTCTGCGATTGAAATACAGATAGTCACTTAAAAATGCAATTCACGTATGAGATGCTTATGTATGAGTGGAGCTTCTATTGTTTCGTATCTTTATTTCTTTCTCTCTCTCTCTCTCTCTCTTGTTCATACAAAATATTACCTTTAAAAAGAAGAAAAGGGCGGTTTACAAGATTAAAAGAAAAGGAATTTTTTTTTACAAAGTTTGGATTTTTTCCTGGAAAATTATAAAAAAAGTTTTAAATCAATTAAAGATTTATAAATAAACTTTTTTTAAAAAAATTTTTTTAACTTCCTTACCTTGATAAACATTTATCTTAAAATATTAATAATACTTTTTCATGAGGATACTGCAAAAGCCTTGGAATGTCCTTCATTATTTTTCATTGCATGCCTGTGAATTAGAAACGGTACGGATTGAAGTCGACGTTGTGTTGTGTATGTTATGATGATGATTATAATGGTCTTATTGCTCATATACACAATATTACGCACATACGGCTTATGTTTCTAATTTCAGACTACACATTCACAATTATCGTGAGATATTAAAGACCAATATTTAGGTCAATATTGGTGAAGACTAATGTCAAACCATAAGCATACTAACATTGGAATGTATGTGATTCTTTCTCACTCTTTTATTGCTATCGGTCTTCATACTAATTGAACCTCTGGTGCGTACTTATGAGCGACGATGTGAAAAAGAATTGCGTACATGCTTTTTCTGGTTCTTTTGCTGAATGTTAATTGGTCACAACGAAGTTTTACTGCACACCTACTGACAAATTATAATGTGTAGTACGTTGGAGATGCTTATGATGAGGTACTTTGAATGCTCGCTCAGTGTGTTTATTAATAATTCTTGCCTTTAGGACTTGCCAACTTCTCGTTCCTCTACACCAAATATCCCAATATAAATTTATATAAATGCTCTTAGTATTTTCTTTATTATCATTGTTGTTGCTACTCCTCTCTCTACCCCATTCTTAGTTAAATATCATAATGAAAAATAATTGATTGTCATATTTTTAATGAAAAATCTCCTAATTGAGAATTTATGGGTAGGAACCGAATTTTATTTTTCTCGTCATTAATTTATTATGATGATAAAAGAGAAATCTGGCCATTTATTAATTATAGCGCTTTTCAAATTATTTCTTATATTCTGACAAAGTGAATTTACTTTTTAAATAAAGCTGCTAAAAATGAATATTTTAATGTACAAAGAGCGAGAGAGCGAAAAAATTGAAAAAGAAACATGAACGTCCCGAGAATTTTAATTGACTTAATTAAAATGGATACTCATTCTTCCTCATTTTTCCCTCTTCTTTTTTCGTTGTTGTTATTAGGCTCTCTCATTACAGGCAATGCAGTAACACTGCTGCTACTACTATTGTTTTGTTGTTGATGATGATCGATAGACTCTAAGTCAAATCAATCTATAATTTTCATGTTCATGACTTTGTACTGTACACACAATTCATTTTTTATTATTCTGCATCTGTAATTATTGTAATTTGATCAACCAATAACTTGGACAGTACACAAACAAGAGAAAGTACTAAAGTTATCAAAGATTTTTGACACATTAATTAGCGCTCTTGAAATGTGTCATTAAGTTTACTTTTCCACTCCACTCGCCTTACTCTCGCCTGCCTGCTCATCACATTTTCATATTCATTAAAATGAAAATATAATTAAGAGGTAGCGAAAAAAATTAATCTCATAATGCTTTCAAGCATGTCGACTGTGTACAACTTTTAATTTGTGATTGCAATCATGGTATTTATTTAATGACAATGACTATTAGTGAAAATATTGGTTTATTTTAAAATTAAAAATATTTTACCATTAGTGTCATGACTTGTAACTATGGTGAAGACAAAAGGGCGCTATTATGATAGGACAGCATCATTATCTGATTAAAATCTTTATTTAAAAATACATTATCACGCGCCTGTCCACAAATGTTAGACTCAAAAAGAGAGAAAGATTAACTTTTTAAAGCTTTATTCCGCAACTAGATATTCTTTTTACGATGATTTCCGATGTAAGCACAATTTATCAATAGTCGTTAGTGATCTGTGTTTAACAAGACATGATGATGAATACATCTTCATAGCGAAGCAAGATTATTGAAATGTCTTTTATCTTTACGCTTCCGCACGACTTGGCAATTTCGAATTTTGTTTATGGTTACAAGATTTCAGCACGGCACAAGATGAACAAGATGGTTTTTTTTCGCATTTTCATGACACTGTATATGGCTGAGTCACACATAGGCATAAGCGGAATTCCAAGTAAAATGACGATAGCAAAGAATGTCATAATAATGAGGTCGTATGTATTCCATGCTTACCAATATGCAAGAGAAGCAGATTAAAAAATAAAACTTTTTTCTTCTCTCCAATCATCCTTCGCATAATCATCATCATGGATGAGCACAAATTCACTTTCTGTGAACATTTTCAAGGGGAGAAAAAACTTTTTGCTCTTGTTTTTGTGCCGAAAAAGTTTTGTTGTTATTAAAATGTACTTAACCTTTTTTCATTGCTAACTTGAGATTTTTTGCCTATTTTTTTTTCTACCTTTCAGGCTCATCCAGTTTATGTGAAAATTTTTACATACTTTAAATAAAAATAAAGTAATCAATTTTTTTCCCCATCGAATGCATTATGGAATATATTTCTCATGAGAATTGAAACACATTTACATTTCAACATAAACCTAGAATATTTGATCCCGTTTTGCACTTAACTTTATATGTAAAACATCTTCATAATCATAACTAGAATATCATATCGTAAAAAAATGACAAGTTCATATATTGAAATTGAAGATAGACAAACAAAAAAGTCAATGATATTTTTTGAAGGATATTTTTGTAATAAAAAATGATAACCGATGTAGGAAAAAAAGTTTTTTAATATTCTGAGTTTCAATCATAAAAAAAAACTTGAACAGAAGAGAGAGATGAATAAAATTATAATTCAGCCAGGCATCGAGCATTCAATATTAGAAAATATTAAAATTCTCATCACACAAAGCAGTGAAAGTTTAAATGTACAATTTTTTCTGTGTGCTATGGCTCTGCGTAGAACGATTGTGTTTCAAATGAATGAAGAAAAAGAGAAAGGAAAATTTTCTCTTCTTCTTTTTTTGTATGTTAAAGGAAAAACATTTCATTTTCATATTTCATAAAAACCACTCGACACTCAAATCAACTCAAAAGAAATAAAACCAAAAAATATTATCATAAAAGTGGAAGGAATAGAAGGAAAAGACATGAAAGTTTTCATTTAATTTGAAGAGCATTCAATGGTGCGCATCAGTAGAAAATTATTATGATTTATTTCAATAATCTCGCTTCTACACAGTTGTTCAAGTGAGCGAGTTGTAAGACAGGTTTTTTGAAGTAGTTAGCAAAAAATGCTAATTGGCTTTTGAGAGCTTTTTCACTATAAAGAGGATTACAGCTCTCCACCTCTCCTTTGCTTTTCTACTTGATATCAATTTAATTTTGCCAATTATAAAATATGATAAGTATTATCAAGAAAATTGAAAAAAGAATTATTCTTCTCTCTTCACCATCATCCCTTTTTAAATTGAATTTGATGAATAAAGTTTTATGATGGGGAGAAGACATAATCGAAGGATATTTTTGCAAATTGCTTTGAGGCTCAAACGTTCACTTGAGTAAAATGAAAAGTTAAAGGTAAATGAATTTTTTTTTGAAAATAACGGCCATTTTGTTTGCTTTGAAATTGCAATATTGAAAAATAAAAGAAAAAGTTATTCCTCTTAACTCCTTTCCTCCAACTCAATGGAGCACTTGAAACTCTCAACTTACCAAAAAAACAAATTTAGGCAAAGTACACACTTGAGAGTTTTGAAGAAATTTAAATTTTCACCACACAGATGTATGCAGAGTGTGTAGCCTCATCATTCATTTTATTATGTATTTCCTAATGTGCAGCGACACGAAAAGACATGTGAAATGATATGTGTACATAGAAATAAATAGCTTCAATGTAAAATAATGATAAAGAGGGAAAGAAAAAGAGGAATATCATAAAAATGAATGGCAGGAAAGAGTAAAGAGTTTGTTTCGATGATACAAATTTCATCACATCACATCTTTTTATTCCACTGAAATGATCGATGTTTAGACACTCGAAATTTGTTTGAAATTTCAAAAGTCAAAATGTCGACGATTTTAATAATTTATTACCATCTCATCACACCTTTTATAATAGAAATAAATATCTCTTCCATCCCATCAAATGTAAACTACTGCTGCTCTTTTAAGAAAAAGAAGGAAGTAAATAACGAAGTTTCGGAAGAAGAAGAGTAGAATAATAAAAAAAAAATTGAAGAAAAGGTAGGTTAGATGTACACATTCATACAAGAAAAATACCACATGAAGAGAAAGAAAATCGTCTTCATCTCCTGTATTATCCAAATTATTATGCCTCCTTGAGATGAGAGAAATTGCCTGCCTGCCTGCCTGCCTGCCTACCGTCGTCAGTTAGACAAGAATAAGAATATAAATGATTGCACGATGCCGGTAGAGCAATGACGACAAAAGAAGAGTGAACGACCAAGAAGGGAAATTCTCATGTCTCGGAGCTGTGTACAAATGATCATCTTTGTACACAACAAACGAGACGATAGAATGCAAAAAACGTTCCTTTGAGTAGAATTTTGCATTCCAAAATTGTATCACGAATCACAGAGAGTGAGTCTAATAATAGATAAATGGTAGATGGGGAAAAGAGAAATATGACATTTAGAGAGGATTCAAGTTGAAATTACTATGACGATGACGATGAGAGAACGTCAAATATGAAACGACGAGATTTTTTCTATTTCCTTTTTTCGCAATTTTTCAAAATAAACAGCAAAGAGAGAAAGAGAGAAAGAGAGAGAGCCTTGAGCCACTTATGCTTTCATGAGAATTCACTGCTTTGTATCATTAATCATCAGATTTGTGTATGTGTGTACGAATGGATGTGAAATTTTTCTTTTTTATTCACTCGTCAGTGTGCGCTCTGATTGACTTAACTTTAATTCATGTAGTTGTTATGAAGCTGAAATTGGGTAGAGATAAATAGATGGATAAATGGTTGAATAGACAGAAAGGATCAAGAGAGAAAGAGGAAAAGATTGACACACAAAAGTCTTCCTTATACTTCTTGTAAGTTGCAAATAAACAAGGATGAAGAAACAAGTTAATTGATTGCTTTAAAAAAATATTTTCGATCCCAAACAAGATGGGGATGAATGAATGGTGTTTCATAACAAGCAGTAAAACATTCACTAAGGAAGAAAAAAAAATTGTTGAAGATTTAATTGCTAAAGTTTTTGCAATAAACTTTTCCATTGCTGGTTTATTCAATAACAGCAGAAGCAGCAAACCATGAAAGTTATTTCACTGTTGCCGTTCATGAAATGAAAATTTTACCATTTTATAATTTACAGCATATGCATAAATGCAATAGTTATATACACTTACGCTATTGGGATTTAGAGAGGCGAAAAATGACATTGTGACAATAAAAACTCTGTCATTTGCAACAAACCTCAGAAAAGTTTATTTTGCTACCATCAACGGCAGTAGCAATGGAAATTTTCATATCATATCTCTTTTTCTCTGTATTTGTGTTTGTATATGTGTCGGGCGCAAAATTCGTTGTTAAATCTTCCCCATCAGTACTGTAAAATTGTTGAAAATTAAGTCATTACAGTCATTCTCTCACACTCACTTGTCATCATGACACTTTTTGCCGCTGTAATTCTCGTTCATTCACTCAACAATTTTTATGTTTCTAGATTTTTTAAGAGTAGAAATTTCACCTCCTCCCTTCACTTCACATTTCACTCTAATTCATTCATTCATCTCTCTTTTCTGCTCTCATGTTTCGACACAATTTGAGTGTTAAAAAAAATGAAACACAACAGACACAGACAGAGAAAGAAAGTGTGAAACTTTAGTTTATGTTTCATTTCTCTCATTTATCATTCTGAGAATTGCAAGGAACAATTGAGTCTTCACATAAAATTTAATGTAAAGAAAAACATTGAAAATATCAACAAAAGACGCATTTTTACTTCAAGCGATTCTTAGAAAATCTAATGCTTCAATTATAAAAAAATTTTCATTTCCATAATAATAATTGAAAGTACCAATAACCAGGGGGATAGACACTTTGGCGAATGGCGAAAAAGACTAATTATTGCGAAGAAAAGCGAAAGATTGAATAAAGATGTTTAGGCCATTATGAAGCCTTAGATATAACTTAATAAAATTTTTAAAAGTTGACAAAATTTTGTTATTGCGACAAAATGTTTGTTTATGTTGCAATGTAAAACTTTTGAAATTTTAATTTTTTAAAGTTATGGTCTATTTTCGATGGTTTTAAACGACCCAGTTTATATTTTTGAAATGTCAGAAAAAGCTTTTTTGATAGCTAAGAAAGTATATAGTGTTTTAAAGAAATAATCAAAAATTTTTGTTTTTGTTGCACGTAAAAATGAAGCGAAAAAAGTGAAAAGAAGCCAAAGTGTCTATCCCCCTGCCAATAACTCTAATTTTTAAAAATAAAATAAAAATAAATCATCGAAACATTAAAAGTTCAGACTTAAGTGTTTAATTACTTCTAATACTAAATAGTTCATAATACTGATTTATTCTAAAGTTTAACCTATAGAAATCTATATTTTGGTATCAATTCTCTAAGTTCTATTCATTTTGAGTATAATGAAGAAGATTTTGTCATAGTTCACGTAGATTTTCAATTCAAATTCTCTAAAAATTCTTAGAAATTTAAAAAAATTCAAAAAAAAAACAGCATTAGATAGATAAATAAGCATCAGTCAACAAACTGAAAAAGAAAACTTTATTTATCTCAAAAATTGCAGCTAATTATTATATTTTCCTTTAGTTATCATTAATTGTAACTTGAATGCGAAGAACATTTCTTTATGATGATGTTGCTTGCATGCTTGCTAAGCCTATTTTGTCATCTTCATTCTCTAAGAACTGCTTAATTTTTTTCTTTCACTTCGCATTATCAGAATGATGTTGATAAAATACATGAAAATTTCTTTCTCTTTGAATAATAAAGAAATCATTTTTAAAAAAAAAATCTTCAATATTGCTGTGATTGTGGCTGCAATGTGAAAAAAGAGAAAACATTTACATAATATTGAAGGTGAGAGGGAAGGTAGACATAAAAAAGAAAACTTTTTCCTTCTCCTTTTTATTTTTAGATAGAGCTTTAATCTATGTATGAACAAATTCCTTCACGTACTCTTGTGCGTGTGCGGTTTAGCAAAAGCAAGAGAGTGATAGCGATAGAAAAAAAGTTGAAAAAAAAAATAATTTGATTTATCATTTTTTTCTTCTTTTTTCCAGTATGTTTATATGTAAGATATGTGTGGGCTTCATCATCATCCTTAAAATACTCTCTTTATGATTACATTTCTTTCTCCTCCTTCTTCGTCTCTTTTTTTCGTAATCTAATCGTTAAAATCTTTAAGTGATTCTTTTTTCCTCTTCATAAGCAGAAATTATGAGGGTTAGTGTGTGCAAAAGGTACGATAGGGAGCGATGATGATGAAATTTCAAATTGTCGTATCGTAAAAATTGGAATCAGATAACATAGAATGAAGAGGATGAGTAAAAAAATTTATTAAAAATTATGTCGAATTTTCTCCTCCTTATTTTGCGCTCTTTTTATGGCAAGATCGTTAATATTTACGATATAATTGAGTTTCTGCATTCGATCAGTTGCAATTATTAACTTTATGAGCTGAATGTTGAATTTATTAATTTCACTGCTCTTTTACTAGCTGCAAAATCTGCTTTCTATCATCAACGAATGCTTCACTTGAAAAATGTCAACCTTAACTGGGTGGTATACAAAGTCATTATCATCATATGATTCAGCAGAGTGAAAGCAACGAGATAATAAATTTCCAGCAGTTAAATTTATATCGTTAAAAGGCACAATAAAATAAAATAATTTTTTTGATGATTGTGTCATTTCAATTTGTTTCATAGATTTGTTGATGCGTACATTTTGCTCTGTTTTTTTTTCTGACACAAACTCTCTCCCGTTTTTGGTATTGTGGAATGAAAATGAAAAATCTGTGTCAGTATTTTGCGTGAAATCATGTACGTACGACAGAACAGAGTCATAAAACTGAGTGGATGACTTTTATAACGACGCAAAAAAATGTCAAAATTGAATTGCCAAGACAACGCTGATCTGCACTTTCGCTCTGTTGTGATTCTTTCGATTTTATGCTGTTTGTTTTGT
The DNA here is from genome assembly GCA_014622435.1 of Polypedilum pembai. Classification (NCBI taxonomy): domain Eukaryota; kingdom Metazoa; phylum Arthropoda; class Insecta; order Diptera; family Chironomidae; genus Polypedilum; species Polypedilum pembai. The sequence continues at coordinate 35,704 of JACWBX010002735.1, read as the reverse complement.
ACATGTTATTCAATCATAGGAAGTACATATATTGCAAACTTTGGCCTCTTTTCTCTCGCAACAATATTGCTCAAGTGTTTGTCATTCAATTCAATACAATAGAGGTCATGACATTAAAATTATCGTTATCATCATCGTCAATATTATCGGAAAGAGTAATTTTCATTCAATGATTTTCAATTATCTGCATACATGAACATTTGATTGATTTATTGAAATAGTTTCATTGAATTTTGTAAAATTAAATTGTCGAAGTCCAGATGCCATCATGAATCATTTTGAAAATGGTCACATTCTGACAAGGGTCAAGAATATTAGAAAGTTTATTTTCATAGCTGAAGATGTGTTTTGAGAGTTTTTAAAAATTTGACTTAAAACGTTTATAAGCATTTGAAAGCTGCATGCTTTATTATCAAACCAAATTGGAAATTCATATGTTTATCATTTTCCACCGAAACAAGAAAATATTATTTATGCATGCCATGTCACAAAGTTAGCAAAGCGGAAAAAATTACATTCATTTTTGAACATATCACATACCACAATACTAATTTGTTAATTTTTATGAAAATTGTATTTTATTACAAATGGAATATTTCTATGTGACAGTTTCAGTTTTAAAAAAGACAACATAAAAGCGATAATAATCTAATTTTGAACTGGCACATATTATATGTGTAGAAACTAAACAATCATATGTGCGAATGAAACATGCGATGAAATTAAATTGCTAAAATGTTGACTACTTCTAAAAATTTTATATTTCGTACAATTCAAAGTGAAGAGAAAAATGAGTGTTAATGACGACCTTCATGCATATTTAAATGAGAATGGGTGGATGGAAAGAAAAGAAGTGTAAATGCGTGAAGAGCAATGATGTATGATATTTTCGCATTAAGTGGTTTTAAAGGGCGCACAAAAGCGAAATGTTTTGACATCCCTAACATTTTTTTTCTCGGTTAAACTACAATTTTAACGCACATTTACGAGAGCGATGAAGAAATGAAATGGCAGAATACAAAAGAGTATGGCGTGGCAAAGAGAAAGAAAGAAACAATAAATTTTCTTCTGTTTTTTTGCATTTTTTGTTTGCTACTTGTGAAAAGCGCTTCAAAGTTACACGTTCATTCACTGTGTATGTAATAAAAGTAGGCTGGAATGAGCGTTACGTTATTGCCATTATGTTGAGCACACACAATTCCTAAGCATTTATGCCATATCTCACCTCACACTACAATAAACAAATGATGTATGAGAGAGTGAAATTTATATAAGTATATGAGTTTGTATATATGTTTTTCCTACTACTGCTGCTTCTTACTTGACACATAGAAGATTTATCATTTTATGATCTACTTCACACACATACATATTTCTTCTTTTTCGCTTTTCTCTCAGAAATTCGTCGAGATTTGAATGAAATTTTTTAACACAATTTTTTGAAATAAAATTTTGACTTTCTATGAAAATCAATTTTATTATGAGGATAATTCTAAATTGAAGTTACAACGAAAAATGCGCTGAAATCATCATACTTTTGTTATATACTCTCACACTTCTATTCATCATGTCACACGTAACTTCTTTATTGTTGCCGCCTTAAATGCCTCCATTGCGAAAGTGCCGAGAATATAAATTTACCCAAAAAGATGAGAAGGAGAAATAGAATGAAATAAAATTTCCATGAAAAATTTAAATAATAATTCTCAACTGTTACTGCAAACAGCAACAACAACATAATTTTTAGAATGAGTAATGAATGATAATGATCTCTTTCCCTCTACCCCACACATAGACAGACATAAATTTATATGCAAAGAAAATGAGAATGAAAGATGAAAAGCGTGCGCCACATTGTTTTTAGTTGGAATATTATTGTGTATGAGTGAATGTGCGGGAAGACACTGTAAGCATAGAAATTAGATTTTCCTCATCTTCCGCAGGCTAATTAACGCATTTTGATAATTCCGTGTTCGTGAATTAAGTTTATGGCTTTTTATTGTAAATATTAATGATGAATTTTTGTGTGAGGCAATTGTGGCAATGAAGGGATGAGTAGAGGGATGTAGACTTTAATTTTCTAAATGGAAAAAGATTGATTGATAGACACGAAATTGAATATTTAAGTATACTAAAATATGCATCCATTTTTTCTCATAAATCTAATTAAAATTTAAACAGAAAAATGTCACAAGCCATGATAGAATTTAAAAATATAATTTAAGTTTGACAAATGCAATAACTGAATAATAAATGATAAAATTATTTATTGTCAAATTATGTGATCAATGACTTTTAGAAAAATAATCTTGATAACAAGAAGTTATAATTAAAAAATTATCATTCAAATAATTTTTCAAATATAGCATTTTGATTTTTTTTAACTTAGTTATAAAAATTCAAAAGAAAAAAGTAATTTGAAAAAAAATATCACTGAAAAAATGTGAGAAAAATTCATATACTTATATCTTATTTCTATGTGAAAATATTTTCTACTAAATATGTACTACACGTGGTCTCTTGCGTGTTTATAAAAGTTTTATCATAAACGATGTCTCGGAAGTTTTTCTTTAATCATTAGTATATACATTATTAGGGAAAGTTTACAAGAAAATTTCAATTATAAATAATATATATGAAACAGTATCGTTTCTATGAATTGACACCCGCAAACTTTCCTTTTAAGTCTCAGAAAATTCCAATTAATGACACAATCATTAGACATGATATATATAAGTAGGAGTTTGATATTACGTGGTGTCTAACAAAGCCTTTCGAATCATAAATTACCTTCAATAATTCATCACACACAAATTTGAAAGAGTTACTCACTCGTCATGACTCCGGTTATTTGTGTCATTTGACCATTTTCTACTTCATCATCGATTTATGTCTATATCCGCATACAATTCACATCAAATAAGTAATTAATCTTTCATCAAGAAAAGAAAATTACCGAACATTGACAATGTGTGGAGCAAAGCAGAAAATCCAAACGTTATTATATAAATAATAACACATAATAGTTAGAAAATAGACTTAGGAATGAGTGAGTAGGAGAGAAAGAGTATGAACATGTATTGTTAATTGACCAAGGATTGAGTTCGCTATAAGGCAATTCGGTACATAAATAATATATCATCTACTACCTACTATTACTATATATAGAGTTCATGGTGCTGAATAGAGTGAATACGAAAGTAGGCTATAAAGAAGAGAAACTAGAATTCCTCATGCTCTATTGAATAGTAAATGTTGATATAGTGCATGCATATCATTGTCATACAACGATTACAGTGAATTAATTTTCTGTTTTTCACATACTAACCATATGTATGTAACATGCCAGTTGCTATTATACAAAATCAATTTATATTATAGTCCAGGAGAACTAATCGTTGAATTTTCTACGAAAGTGTAAATAAAGATGAAAGGTTTAATAAATATGTATAACTGCTAATATCTACTTATTATGTAAAAGTAATTAATTCGAAATAAAGCCTATATAGGAAACAAATAAGGTATTTTGTTTACTTACATGGTTAACATAAATTCAAATGAAATAGTAAATGATTGATGATTATTGCAATTGCCTAAAACTCAAAAGCGTCAACTCATTTAACCATCACTGCATATCCGCTTCAAACTGCACATTTCATTTAAAATTCGTCTCTATAATGACATTCTTAAATAACTCTGCACTGTTCTCATAACATAGCATGGTAGCACTGCTATTGTTGCTGATATTTCTCGCTATCGACAATTCATGAAGCGAGAGAATATGTTGAATGACTCCCTATACTGTAAATGTTGAAGCACATTGACGTGTGTGTGGTTGATAATGTTGCGAGGCGAGACCCTGCAATTGACTTATAACTAATTCATAGAGCACATGAAATGTCCTTTTCGTCTTGTTTCATTCATAGAAAATTGTAATGCGTGCATGAAATAACCTATGAACCATTAAATGACATAAGTGAATATGTAAATTTAATTTTTGAACAACTCTTAGTTTTAATTAAATGAATTTCTTTTTTCTCATAAATGATTAAATTTAATGAGCAATTTATTCAA
>JACWBX010002735.1:0-23170 GCA_014622435.1 Polypedilum pembai | reverse complement strand
TTGTGTGCTCACCTGAAAAAGATGAGACGATACAATCTCATGAGAGCACGAGTTGGAAAAGTCGTGGTGTTGTAGTTCATTTGACTGTTGCGCTGTTTTTCTAAAATCTGACTTACAAAATTAGAAAAATTAGTATAACAAATTTGACTAAACAGTTTATAAACTTAATATAAAAGTAATATTTATTGTGAAAGTGATTAATTCAAATTATTTATTATCGCATCAAATCAACCAATTTTGTTATAAAATTTTTACCAAATTTTTTTCTTGATCATAGACTTATGAACCAAAATTACGGATTAAGTTTAAAAATCGTGAAACGTCACGGTATAAAATACGATTAAATTGGACAAATCAAACATAAATATTTCTACTTTTTTCTAACATTCAAAGCTACGTGAAAAAAACGAGCGAAAAAAAATTCTTTTTCCTTCACATCTCGATGTCTTCAGTCATAACAAGATTTATAATATTTTAAAAGAGTAAAAACGAAAGGAAGAATTTTTCTCGCTTCGTGTGCGTGAATTTAAGTGTATTATTGGATAATAAGTTTTTTCATCATCAGCTCTATGAGAATATGTACCACTGTCCACATATACATATGAAGAATGATGAAAAGAAAGTGAAACAGAGAAAATTGTTCTGCAGTATGAAATAGACACAAAGACAGTTATATATGTGTGTATGCAAGGTGAAAATGTTCGTGGTTTAGTGTAAAAGAGCAGAAAACGAGAAAAAGAAAAATGATTAATGCTAATATGCAACATGCCTCTCTACCTTTGCGTGCGTGAAATATATCAAAGGTAAAACATGCAGCGATTAATCATGAAAACATAAAACAGTACTTATTGTTGCATGAAACGCAATGGCGAAAAGCTTTTCCTTGTTCACTTGCTTCTTTTTGTATTCGTAGTGTGTGCAGTTTAATATATGTTTATACACACACACTTACTCATTCTTTTCACATTATTTATGTCGTCTCTAAAAAAAAGACTATGTATGTTGATGTACCTTGAGCTTCATTCCTCTCTCATTTCAATTATGTTTGCATGAACTTGAACAGAATGCGACACTATAATCAAGATTAACTATAAATCAGTCAAATATGAGCGAGTGACGCATCCTCATGATTAATTTATTGCAAATTTTGCAGCTGTTTTTTTTTTAAATTAACTCATCATTAACATTGTGAGAGACAGCAATGCACTAACGTCATAAATAAATTTTAATAGAAGATTAGTTTTAAATTCACATTTTTGTGATTCCTGTCACAGAATAATATTTAAAATAGGAGGAGAAGACGATTGTCTATCAATATTATCTGTCAAATTATGCAATTTCTGCTCTTTCACATTCCGACAATAAATCTAATAAGAAGAGTCAACTACAATTTGGCCTATGAGATTGTCAGCAAATCTAAATCTTTTTCTTTCTCAATTTTGTCTCCTCCTCTTAGAATGTCGATTTTAATATCTCAAACGCCTTCAAAGACGAAACGAAATCAGCGCTAGAAAAATAAACGTAGATGAACGTAAATCTGTGTGAGAACGTCTGTGTAATCACAAAATTTGAAAATAGCGTGTGGGCGAACGACTTTGTGAATCCCAAAATCGGCAATTTAATTTACACAAATTATCTAATGTGAATAGAATTCAATCAGAACCTCATTTTGATTTTAAATTTCTCTTCACACTTTGTTGTTTTCTTTTCTTTGAAATTTATAATTGATTTATTTCGATGAAAAAAATTTTCGATTAATTAAAAAATCAATGAATTCATTATTAAAAAGTGTTTTAAAGTTTAAAATTTTAGAAGTATTCTCTTCTTAAATTTCCATCATTACACAACGCTTTTGTGAAGTTAGCCAAATATGAATTTTTGGTCAATTTTTCAGTCAAATAGAAGGGGAAAAATTGATTTAAAGATTCAAGTCTTTTTTGTACAAGGATTTTGAATTCATTTCTTGCTCACACTTTGACCGTAAAAAGTGTATATAAGATTTGGCTGAAATATGTTTGTTTATCTAACTTCACAGAGGATCACACAACTCATTTTTATTATTCAATAGAAAAATTTATTTAATTAACTTCAATTAACATAATTCAAGGTGTAGAAACTATTTGGATACTTGAAAATTATCTCTAAAAAAATATCTCCTAAATCTCTAATTATCTCCAAATATCTTTGATTATTTCTCTTAAATTTCTGATTATCTCCAAAAAAAAGTATCTCTAATTTCTGCAAATATCTCCAATTATTTCTTAAATCTCTTAGTTTCGACACCTTGCATAATTCTAGGAATAAATTTATTAATCAATTATGTAAATGCCATTGACTAGTGAGCTGGTGAGTAACCTTTATCAACAAGTTACTTTCAATGTCATCCATCAACAACATGAATAGCTATAACAGAGCAACAAACAAAAAAAGTAAAACAAATAAACTTGAAACTTTTTAAAGCGAAAATTTTAAGAGAAAGAAGAAGCAGATGAGAAAATTATGTTATTCTATATTATATTGATATTTTAATAACCTTACAAAATTTACCAACACCTGTTACATGAAAAATATATACATGAAAAGCAAGAAAAAGAGGAGAATAAAGAGGAGCTAACTGAGAGTATTAAAGGTAAGATGATTTATATTCTTTGAATAATGTTGTAACGATTGGTGCGACAGAGAGCGAAAGCGAGTGGGTGAAAGACCAAAAAGTTATATGAAGGGAGGCAGAGAGAACTGTTTTTTTTTTTTTGTAATTCAATTGAACACACACGATGAGATTATTGATGTGAATACTATATAAACACGTTCAAATGACTTTATATTACTTTCCAATTGAAACAAATAGTTCTCGAAATTACCAATAACAAAATACACTTTTACCACGCACATTGGTAAGAAAATATATGTGAAAATCAATCCAATTGTCTGTCGTAAAAGTATTTAATGACGACAATAAATGCATCAGCAGAAATTTTCTTAAGAGCGAACAGTATCTAGTCGATTCTTGTACATAATTAATGAACTTGTCTGTAACAAATTTTCCATTCGTACACATTCATATGGAATAAACGTAAATGTCTTCTTATTATATTCTCTCTTTCCTTTCACATAAAATTGCCATTCACATACGTTCGCTCTTTACCTCAAGTTAGAGGAAAATTATTTAATAGGAATTCCCCAGCATTCATACACATGACTTTGACATGTCTATTAATTGTACGCAGTTACTTCATCTTCACTTCTTTAACTTTGTAGTGAGTGAGTAGGTGTTTGCTACGGTTCAATAACTTTTTTAGTGATTCGAATTTAATCTTGACAATCTTCCTACGCTTACCAATCTTCAAAATCGATTTTATCAAAGTAATGACTTTGATCTGTCTAAATTAATCAATTTTACTGAACGCTCGCATGATCAATGTGAATAACGAAAGCTTTTTAGCACATTTTTGTAAGAAAAGAAATGCAGCTTATACACTCGCTTTGGCTGGCTAGCTGTGTCCCAGGTGAGGCGCGAGATCTCAAATACTACAATAACTATAGACTTACGGTTTTTTGTGTTTGATTTGTGCTATCAAGTTACTGGCTTATCACTTTATTAGAAAGCTCTCAATTATTGCATTATTTGAGAAATTGTGAATAAAATTTCCCATATTAAAAAATGTTAACAAAATTCAAGCGGAAAATAACTCTGACGAAAAACAAAAAGATATAGAAAGTACACGACCACGGATCGGAGTGCTTAAGCGCATTTTTGTGCCACAGATCAGTGTTGATTAATAAATTACAGAATTAACAGATTCTTTTATAATCAGAAGATTCAAATGAAGGAAATTGAATCAAACAAAGAACACATCTAAAGGACTGCTTGATTTTCTGAAGCAATTCAGGTTTTCAAATTCATATTAAGGATGACTTTCAAATCAAAATATTGAAATTCAAATTAAAAATTTCAAATCGCAAAAACAATACTTCGTACGATATTTCATATTATCAAAGTAATCTTGCGTCTTTAAAACATCTTTATTATTCTAATTTTATTTTCAATAATTAAATTCGATTTATAAAAATTTGTTTAGTGTGTCCAATATATTAATGCAATAAATCGACTTATTTTTTTAATTTCGTTTTTGCCAGAACATATTGATTTGAAAATAACGGTCAAGTTAAATTCAAATTAAAAAAAGATGCGAAAAAAACGCGTCGACAAAAAAATCTTAGTAACCGAAAAATAAAATTTTTGTTTATAATTTTCAATATGAAAATTTTATTTCGTAATTTTCCAAGTTATGCAGTTAATGACAACTTTTTATCTAAGCGTCGCCGCAATAACTCGACAGCACAAAACAAATACAAAAAACCGCAAGTCTCTAGCTATTATAGTTTTCGAGATCTCGCGCCTCACCGAACACCCGAACAGACAGCCAGCCAGCCAGCCAAAGTGAACTTATAAGTTGCATTTTCTATACAAAAATGCGCTAAAAATAGCGAAAAAAGCGAAATTTTAAAATCTCTCGTTAGAGTTATTTTCCCCTTGAAAAAATCATAATTTAATTTCGAATTTAACTTTAAAATAAAAAATTAAAGTTTAAATTTTATAAAAAAAAATATATTTTCAAAGTGCAATAAATTTCATTGAAATTTCATCAGATTAAATTCTCCAAATTCATTACTGATGAAAACTTAATTCCACTAAAACAATTTTTATGAAAAATTAACAGTTTTCACTCGCTCTTTATTTAAATTCTCGATATGCTTTTGGACAATAAATATTTCATCTCTAAAGCCATACAATGTGCCAACAGTGTCACACAAAAAAAAATTTCCTCTCTCTTTCTCTCCCTCGTGTTTGTATGTTATAAATGTCAGATAGGATATTGGGAAAGGAAATAGTAACACATATACAAAAACATTGCATGTATGTAGCGAGAAGATCAATAAAGTGATAAGCTTTAGTGACCTTTTCATCCAATAGATTTTTATAACTATAAAATGAAAAAAAAAACATAATATGAGAAAAGCAAAGAGGAAAAGTGAAATGAATGAAAATTCAGATCCCTTCATCTTCTATGAGTAAGAATGAATGAAATGAAAAAAGGCAAAAAAGAGAGAGGAAAGGAGAAAAAAGTGAAATGGGTACTTTAATTCTGATGATAATAATCACTGATCAAGGAAAATAAATCCTTTAATGTCTCTAGAGAAAATTAAACATGTTCACAAGTTTTATGTTCGTTCACATAAAAAGTTTTCTCTCCTCCCATCTATCCATTTCTTTTCTTTACTAACGCCTGTTTCATCTCACCAACTATCGTTATTTAAAGCTATCTTTTCTTACTGCTGTTATTGGCATTTTTATCTTTCTTCTATAGGAAGTCATAACGTTTGTTATATGCATATATAAGTATTTGCGACCATCTGATAAAAATCTATGAGAATTTAATGTGCACTAAAAATGTGTGTATGCCAATAAAGCAAGAGTGAGTGAGAAGAATGAAATAAAACAATAAAAAAGAATTAAATAGACACCTGCACGAAAAGCATGACATATAATTATTGAGAACAAAAGTTTTATGGCTTTTAACATTAATTTTTATAACTTTATGACACGAAAATTTTTTACCATGAAAATGCACACATAATTATTATTTTATTAAACCCTTGAATATACTAGACTACTTAAACATCTCTTCAAAGAGAACTTTGCATGATTTCAATAACAAATAATCTTCCAAAAACACTCAATTTTGAGGTGATTATAGGGAGTGAAAACATATGTTTACGCTCTTATTACAAAATGTTGAATTTACTGAATCAAAAAACATGAAGATGAGCTATGTAATTTCATTGTTATGATTAAAATTATCTTTTATTATATTTTAAAATAGCTTAAATAAACTTTAAAAGTTAAAAATATAATATAAAAGATTTTTCTCACGTCTTTATGAATTGTGAGATTTAAAAGTCATTTCTAACATTTAATAAAGCACAAATCCAACATTATTAAAAACCATGGAGCTCTGTTTCTTACACAATATTGCTCTCGATGTACATTGTTTCATATTTATAATGTTGCGCTTTATAATGCTCATATTATCATCATCCGCTCCTTTATATTTTTATGGCATCAGTTTGGAGAAGAAATGTTGGGGAAATTGTATTTGAGTGTCATTTTGCTGCTGATGCTACTGCTGCTTTTTGTCACTTACTCTCAACACACTCGCTCAATTTATGTGCAAGTATAAATTTGTGTGGTTGTATGTGCCCTATGGAGAATTCACATGTGTCTCATATTTTCAACATTTCATTGCTGTTGCTGTTGAACATCACTGCTGAAATCTCAGAATCCTCCGAAGAAGTATGCTGGGATTTGTGCGAGAAAGAATGAAAAAATGTGTTACTGCTGCTGATGCCGTCAATGCTCATGTTACACACTTTTCTTTTCCTTTTGCTGCCATAAATGCTGAATGTTACACTCATACCTTTTTATCATCATTTCTTTATTTTTTTTCTCCCTCTCATTTCATTTCCAACATCTCACGCTCACATCACAAGATGTGTCTGTATATGGGAGTACATAAAGCCAATAACAATTATATATTCCCTTAAGCTATAAAACAAAACTGAAATGGGAATGACATACAATGATTATTTTGCGGTGCTGTCCTTTTTTTGGCATGAGTCGTTTTGTTGTGAAATATAATTTTATTTATACGTTTTTATTGCTAGTCCAACGAACCGTTTCATAAATCTCTCTCTACTGCATTCAATATATTTTTTATTTAGTCGATGAGTCCATAACAGTGGACATTTTCTAAAAAAATCAATTTTTATTGTAAACATTTTTAATTTAAAAAATTGATATTTTAGCTTTTAACTCATCAGTTGCGTTCAATAAAAAATTTAATTAGAATAAAATGTCAAAAACTGCCATTCAATCATTTTAAATTGTCATTTTCAAAAAATTATTATATGTGTAAACACCACACGTATTTTTATTTTGAAAGATGAATTTTTTTAAAGTTAAATATGTCTTATCATGCGTCAAATTAAATGTTTCTTCTTAATATGATGACTTTTCACGTTATACCTTAGAAACCCAATGAAAAAGTTTACTTTTCTTTCATTTTTTTATTAAACAAACATCCTATGAGTGTGAATCTCTTTTCTTAAAACAAAGTTTTTTTCACAACAAAAAAGAATAAAGTGTGAGAAATCGCTTACAGAAAAAAATAAATAAATGAATGGATTAAAGAATAAGAAAAGAGAAAAAATTTTAGCATAATTATTTATTTCTGCTGATTCAATTTCAATCAAATGTCTGAATTCATAAAATATTAAAAAATAACAATTTCTCCAATAAATTTTTATTGCCTTTAGCTTTCTGACACTGATGCCAAGTTGGCGTCGGGTAAACGATTGTACAAGAGAAGTGAAGGTGGAGAGAGTGAATGGGAGTGATTTTGTATAATATCGAGAGTGTAGAAACAATAGCAAGAGCGAATGGGGCGGATTCAGAAAGTCGTAAACATTTTTCATTAAATTAATTTCAATTGACATAAAAATTTCTTTTTTGTTTTCTGATATTATATAGAAACTCATGGTCATAGAGAGCAGCAAGCAGCATCATCATTCTAATGAAAATCAATAAAAATGAAATTACATAAAAAAGTTATTTAAACAGCTTTCTTCGCCTCTTTCCATCCTCAGCCGCCACAAAAAGTGATATCGTTGCGTAGAACTTTTATTTTGTTGTTTTATGTTTACCGTCGTCATCACAGCATACGGTTTCATATCTTGCGTTCATTCATTTACCCAACAATTGTGTGTGTCTATGTCTTTGTGTATTTTGGTAAAGGCAACAATGAAAAAAAATTGCATGTGTGCTTTCACAATATTCTGTGCGTATGCCGAAAAAAATGAAATGAGTGAGGGAGCTGTCGCCGTAAGGAAAATATAAAAATATTCATTCTCTACCAACTGATATGTTTTGTTTTAATTTAATTTCACTTCTGTCTCATCCGCCATGCTATGGAATCATGCTTGAATGAAAAAAGCGACTCTGTTCCTGCTGCTTTTTCTTCAATATTTCTTCTTTACTGACATTATGATATATACCCTTCTTTATTTTTTAAAAAATAATGTGAATTGTTTTTCAGACAATTTTTGAAAATAAAACAGCAAAATTAAAATCATAGGTATTCACACTTTATGAAAAAAAATAATAATAAAAACAAAATTAATGTCAGATGAAAATTGTTTTAAATTGTGATGTGAAAATAATTCAATCGAAGTGTGAAAATAATACTGCTGTGAATTTTTTGTTATTTTACCCTCCATTCCCATTCTCACAACAATTAAATTTGACTTGTCCTTGTTCCAACTTCAATGAATTTTTATCGACAAAAGGAAATAATAATTGAAAATTCATTCAATGGAAAATTGGCGGAAGTAATAAAATAAGTCTGCATGCTTTTTATTTAAATGAATGTTAGATAGAATTATAAGATGAAAATATTGTTGCATGTTGTAAATAATTGGCTTATTGAAAGTCACTCGTGGAGAAAAACAAATTACTTTATTAAACTCTGTAAACCTTATTAAACTACAGTACGAAGACTTTGTCGAAGATTTTGTTTAAAAATAAATGTCTTCAAAAAAAAAAAAAAATATTAACAAAATAATTATAATGAATTCTCCTTCTTATTTTGCTTCAACGCAACAAGAGGTAAGTAAAACAAAAGCGGAATTTGTAAAAAAATTTTGATTCATATCATCACACCTACACTGCTCGATAAATTCTTCACTACCGAAAAAGAGAATAAAAAAAATTCTCAACAGCTGCGTAGAGGCTTAAGGTTTCTTGTTGGAAAAACACACAAATTCACTTTTTTCACTCAAAAGCAGGAAGAGAAAAAATGAGTCATGATTCATAACACGTAAATAAATCGAACGCTCAATAATCAATTAGGATTTAAGGTGGGATTAAGTAATGATTTCAATATACTTTCTGATGCCGTAAAATATAGGCGAAGAAGCGAGGGTAAGAAAAATGATGCGAAATTATGAGGAAGTAAATTTTGATACATGCAAGAGACTTTAAGCTACTTACAACATTGTTGACTTTACAACGACAAAGAAACCTGCCGAAAAATATCCCGAAAGCATTTTCATGTTACTTTAAAATCTTTATTCATTTACTTTTGCCTTTTATGATTTCTCTTTTGCGTAATTCATTCATTTATTTACATAACTCAATGGGTGTAGAAACCAAATGAAAAAAAAATTGTATTGAAGTTTATTTTACTTGTGTAAGTATTGAACAAGAGGAAATAACTGAGAGCTATTGAAAATTCTCTTTTTCCCTACAATTTTCAATGAATCAAGTTTCATCAGTGTATATTCATTACGGTAGCTTTGCTCTTTGAGGACTTCACTTGTTGTTATTCAATCTGTCAGCATCGTCATGATCATCATTACAGCATTTATGTATCTATACTATGCGAATTGAATTAAATTGAAATAAAAAATACTGAAAAATATAGGGACAGATAATCCTTACAAAAGATGCGATAATACTATCAGTCTCTCTCTTTCTCTACGTCCTCGACTCGTTTACTAGCGCTTTTTCTCTTTCACCATTTTCTTTGAGTATTTTTCGCTTTTTTTACTTTTTTCATTTCAGATTTGTACGAGTGAAAAAATTGGAATTAAAAGGAATAAATTTTGAACATGGTGAAAGAGAGATGGAGGAATGAAAAAAAGGTCGTATTAAGAGCTAAAAAAGGTACAGAGCGAAATGGAGATTTATGTTTTCATTCATGCTCAGCGAAAATTTATTTTTGATGTGGTTTAAACGATAACGATAATCACTAAAAGTGTTCTCTTTGTCTTTCTACGCTGACATGTCAATCTACACTTGTTTTGTGCACGCGAAAAGCGTTTACATAGACAGAAAGTAAACGAAAAAATTTCAAAGGATTCGCTCACAAAATCTATAAACTCGTTTTATAGATCATGAATTTATTTTGATATAATTTTACGTTTCACAACAATCATCGATGGCATTCAATTTGAAATTTTTGTTTATGATTTAGTGAATTTTAAGAAGAATAATATTTTACAAGGTTTCATTCACGAAAGCCATTTGGAACTTTTTTATCCAATTATTTCTTTGCAACAACTTTTTTAAGGGATGAATTAATTTCCAAGGCGATTTCTCATTAAATTGCATAAAAGTATAACAATTCAACAAAACATTTTAACCATGAAAAAAACATTTGTAAAAGGAAATGCTACTAAAGTTGTTAAATAAATTTCTCTCTACACATACATGTGTCAGCATTTCAGCACGATTTTAAAAGGATTTCCGCGTAAATCCAGTGACATGATATTAAATGAGTATGCAGAAAATTTTTCAATATGTGAATACTTGTTTGAACAAATATGAATAATGATGACGATAATGATGAGTAAAATCAAAGCTATTGATTCATTCAATCATTTCAATTTGATTTCTTTTTATACCAGAAATACTCAAATATTCAACAAAACACAATTGAATGCATGCTTTGCTTCATGTACATATATCTGTATCATATTTGTCGCATCATCGCACGAGAAAAGTGCAAATATTGCAGATATTGTTGCTATATGTACAGAAGGACGCCTCTCTTCACACTCATAGAGAGAAATATTCACTTATATTCGATAAAAATTGTATTGTGCTCTCTTTTATGTATCTGTCTATATCTATGAGCAACACACTTTTTCAATTCATCTCATAGAATTCATAATAAATATGAGCAACATTGCTTACTTTACAACCATCGATGAACATTTATGATGATAAATTGTATCTATACATTTGGAATGAACACTAGTGATATAGTGCAACAATACGAACTATATGTGAGCTATTGCTGTTACAAATTTAAGATTTTGCATTTACCAAACAGAGAGAAAATTTTGTTTTCAATTTTTTTTCAATTTCCATTTTGAATTTTTTAATTTTATTTCCAGCATTTCACTCTATTCGACCAGTGAAATGTAAAAAAGAAGTTTGAAGTTTTTTTGTTGTGAATTTGCAATATGAGTAATAATTTGAATAAAAAAATGGTCAATTTTTCATAAAAATTTCACAGATTTCTCTTCTTTGAATTTTTATAGTAAAATCCTTAACTTGTTTATTAAAAGGATAAACTTTCTAAATCTCTGCAGAAAACAAGTAATTTAATAGATGATTTCATCCGATCAATGTAGTTTGAAGTTTTCCTTCCATTTCATCACCATATTCTTCCTCTCATCTAATGTGTTTGTCAGTATATACAGAAACTTTTTGCTAAATTTACTGTAAAATTTTTCACTTTTTTACACTGCAGTATTTCATTCATCCATATCAATTTTCTTGTTTTTCACTCAAGTAACGGTAACTCCAAGCTCTAGGCATTGAAAGTTGAAATTTATTTTTCACTCGCTTGATAAAGAGAAATATTGATTGATTACTCATGTCCATGTCAATTAGAAGCAAAAACGATGGCAGATAAAAATTTATTCAAAAAAAAAAAATTCAGGCTGAATTTTTTCTCACTAATGAACCATGAAAAGAAGAATGAGAGAAAAAAGAGGTTGCAGTGGAGAAAGTTTGTTTTAAACTCACGCTGCATTGAAAAATGATGCGACATTGTTAGTTATGCCCCCGGAAATGCTTTTTTATAAACTCTGCTCACACAGAAGCAAAATGAAATGAGCGAGCAATGAGGAGCACAAAAAGTTTCAATTGAAATGAGGAGGAAAAAAGTTTACTCTTTTGCATAATATGCTAATTTAATTCAGTCGTTCGTTTTTTTACTATGAAGAAATAGAGAAAAAACTGAAAGAGCATCGGAGAGTGAAAAGCAACTTCAAAACTACATCAACTCTATATACATTTAGCTTAATGGAAGAAAATTGAGTTTTTCATTTTTACGATTTTTTCCTTCGCGCACTAGTACGGCTGATGTTGCTACCACTTTCAATTATCGTACATACAGAGAAGAAATTAAAAAATCTATGAATGAAACGTTGATTACATTATAGATCATTGCATTTTAAGTGGAAATCAATTAAATTAACCGAATATGAAGAGAAACCAACGTACGAGCACTACTCAAGATAGTCAGCTACAATGATTTCCATAGATTGAGCTATTATTTGTATATTCATCTTTACCCTAGGGTTTCACTGATATAATATCATTTTACTCATCAGTCCAATATCACTTTTACTATATAATATAGCGGCGTCTAACTTCTCATAATATTACAAATCGACCAAACAGTCTCATAAATTTTTTCTCATTTTTATTCCATAATGTAGGCGAATTTCCAAATGGAAAATCCACCCCGAAAACGTGACTAAGTTAAAGACGAATTTCAATGTGTACATAATAATACCATCGCAGTCAAGTTACCAAGAAAAATCGTTTCTATAACAAATTTATTTCTCGAGAGCAACCACTGCAGTATGAAGTTGGAAGATTTTTATAGAATCAAAATAGATCATAAATTTGTTTCAATCTGTTTCTGATGAATCTATTAAAAAATTCATTTGTTTAATAAAATAAATTTGTCTCCACCTACATAAAAAGCAATTTTTCTCTTTTCTTTTCCATCTGAACAATAAGCTAAGACTTTTTTTTCTTGCTAATGTCGTCTTCTATTAAAAAATTACAAAATATTTAATGTACATTGCATCAATTATCGCTCAGACGATGAGTCAATATTTTACAATGTGAATGGAATGAATAGCGATAGAAACTTTTTAATTTTTCTCTTTATTCAGCATTTATCATAAGTCGATGATCCTGAATTCGTGATCATAACGAGAGACTTGTGCTAAGGGCAATTGTTAAGTTGACATATTATGGCTTATTAATAGAGAAAACGTAAACGTTTTCACTTCCCTGCTCCATTTAATAGAACATTTATGAGATTTGAGAGATTTTCATTTAACACTTATGTTATCAAGTAAATGAATACTTTGCAAAGTTGTGTGCAACTCTAAATCTGACCAATATTTTCGCTCTATAAAATTTTTCACTTGAGTCTCTTTCTGATACTGATATTGTTATTACCCGGAGAAAATGGATGAAGAAATGAATGTTATTTACATTTTGAATGAGTTGATTCTAAAGGGAAATTTAATTTTTCATTAAACATATGTTCATAAAATAAAATGTTATATGTATAGATATTGCTACGATCGTCAAATCTCACGGGAAAATTTTCAACTCTAACGAATAAGAAATTTTTAACTCCACCTGTCTCAAACGTATGTATGTATACAACATATCCACATAAACATATCGAGAAAATAGATTCTCGTTTGGGAATAAAAGAGAAAACGATGATGATGAAAAGATTATATCGATAATGATAAAATGAAAATAAAGAAGAAAGAGAGCTCATTGCTTGAACTGTTTTATGATTCAATATAATTGTAATAAATCTTTAAAATCCAAATATCATCAAATTAAGGCTCAAAGAATTTTTAAAATTTCAAAAAAGAGAATGAAATAAAAAATTCAAATTTGCCAAACACACAAACAAAATAATAAGAAATCTACGAAATATTTAGAAAACAAGTACTTTAATTCTTCACTTGACATAAAACATAGAACATGTTATGCAAAAATTTATCGACAAGGACTAAGAACGAATGACATCATCATCCCAATGTCTTTCTCTCTGTTTGTCTTGATATTTATTTTTAGTACTTCGAATTTCTCTAAACATGCAGTGAGGATTTACTGACGATACATATCGATGAGATGAGGCTTCATTTCCTTTCAATAATAATAACAAAAGCTATATCCTTCTTTTAGCACATACAGAAGGAGAAAGAGAGAATGAACACACATACGCAATGGAAGGAAAGAAGATGAGAGAATTGAATGAATCTAAATCTATAGGATAAGATCGGACAATGAAAGAATGTGTAAGTGCGAGAGAGTGTGAGGCAATTATTTATGCTTGAATAAAACTTTTAAGCATCTATCTATATGTACAAAATACACCTTTATTTATCCTTATTTATGTTTCGACTCTCAAGCTGTTTCATAAAAGATACGCGATAGAAAATTTGCTTTAATTATAGCAATTATTGGATTGTAAGACTTTCTTTAACCTAGATGAGAAAATTACAATAATTTTCAGTAAAAGCCTAAAATATTCAGTGATGGTTCTCGACAACCTTTCTTCCGCTTCTCGCTCTTACATTTTTCAATTATTCACTCATCGTGTATGTACGAGTATACGAGTATGTTGGTAAAGGTGAGAACGTGAAAAATTTATTCATATGATTGTCCCCATTCGGTTGGACTATCGAATTACAATCACCTTTAATAAACTAAACATACATTATAGATAAATCAAGCCTGGCCTTAATCACTTTGGTCAAGCTTGGATAAATCCATCACACTCACATACAAACATATCGGGTTAAATTGATAGAATAAGAGAGATGTGTGCTTACCTAGAAGCATATGAACACGTGCATTATTCGTTTCTTTATTTCGTTCGAAGGTCAGTCGAATGGAATGCTTTATGAGAAGTACATAAACCTTTTTTATATCCTTCCATTAGAAGCTTTTTCAAGTTTTTTCATACACCTCACATCGACAACGAGTCGACGATTAAATATTAACCCAACGACTTATTTATTACCAAATAAAAATGAGAATAAAATGTGTATCATGAAAGTTAAAACGTTGATGATTCTCGAAATGAGTGAAAAATATGATTTCCTACTGCCTCATTTTTTACTAGCTTTTCTATTGTCTCTTGTTCATCTTTCATGCTTGACTGTGTCATTAAGCAAAGTGAGTGGTAATGAGGAATTTTTAATAATTAAAACATCCATTAACTCAACACACACTAAACTTAAATTTAATGTGAGCTACAGAGATTATCGTGCTGTATTGTTCATAAAAAATAGAAAATCAATCAACTCTAAAGAGAAGTTTCATCAGGTTTTATCACAACAAGAGATGGTTAACCAGTGTCATTTAAATGACAATTTTTTCTCTCATTTAAAAAAATCCAAATAATCGGAAAATTATTTTGTGTGAATAAAAAAAATAATTTAAAGCACATTCCGAGGAAATTGTGGCAATTTGAATTTGAAATTATTATTCTATCTGTTGAATAATAAACCGCCTGGCAACTTCTTCTCATAGAAACACAATCATACACTCTATTTACTCTCGAAATGAAGACTTCACTCTAAAACGAAATTGATTTTTGCACGCTGCCAAAGAAATAAATATTATAATAGGCCAATAATGATTTTTCAATTAGAACAAAAAAATCGGAGTTTGTCTGCAAGTGAAAATGTGAATTGTGAAAAATTTCCTGCAATGAGCGTATAAAATCAATTTTAAACAACAATTGGGAATCAATTACAGGCAGCTAAAGCACTTAAATGAAATGAAGGCGGAAAAGAGCAATTGAAGGATTAAATTGCACTTTTTGAACACTCTATACTCTCTTGAGGAAGACGAAATAGATATATGTCGGGATGAGAAGGAAATGGATGAAGCATAAATAACAGAGGCAAAAATTAATAAATATTTTGCGATTTCAGAAGTGCCAGATGTATTTTTTTGCTTCCTTGCCTCGCCTTTCTCATCCCATTCATATATCGATGATTTATTGGAATTCAGAGGCAATCCTTATCATATTTTTAAGCTCAAAAGCTTCAAGCCATCTGCCTAAACAGTATAAGAAAAAAAAATTCATCTGCCTCCAAACAGAAGCTTTTCCAATGTTTTCCTATTCTCGTTTTTCTTTCTGCGTGATTATAGCATGGATATGGAATGAAAAATTTATTAATAAATAATATAAAATCAATTTATTTTCCTCATACTAATATCATCATCGTTTCGATAGAACTCTAACGCCATAGGGAGTGAGAAAAGCATGAAGAATGTTGAATTAAATTTTTTCATTCATCATCCTTGATTTTTCTATTTGTTGTTCTTGATATTGCTACTGCTACTTCTATTAATTTTAATCTTTCATGCTCATGTATGATAGTTCAATGAATTGAAGTGAATATGAAATGTTCTTATTTACATTCAAGGGGTTAGAACTCTTGATAGCGAAAAGTAACCATTGAAACTCAAAAATTTTGTATGAAACTAACAAAAATTTTTGTTAATTTGTTAGATTTTTTGATAGAGTTCTTCCCCTTGTTAACATTTGTATGTATTTTTACTTGCTTACATACGGTAACAAATATCTAGATCTTTGCGAAATAAAATTATTTAATTTTATATTGAAGTAATTTTCATCACTTTTTCACAATCTAATTCTCTTTAAAATGTGTCTCAATCAACTAATACCTAAAGTGCGATCCCTTGTGTACTCATGTGTATGTATGTAAAATTCTATTGCTCTCTAATATTACTCACAGTAGCAAGAAGTAATAAAAGAAGAAAAATTTTATGTGAAAGGAAAGGAGAAAATCATTGGAGAATTGTATTGCGAAATGAGTTTTCTGATATGTTGTTCCACTGGGCTTCGTCTCTGATTACAAATTGCTTTCGCCTCACACGAACAAATATGTTGTTGTTTCTGATACCGCTTGCCTCTGTTGCTTTGTTATGTTTCAGAGGAAGCTTCTCTCTCTCTCGCTTTCTTTCTCTATTCACCGCTTCAGTTTCATGACTTTTTTAATAAAAATTCTACTTGTTGATAACAACATCGAAAAACACAATTCCCCTTTTGGAACCACAAGTATGTTTCACCAAAATAAAAGCACTCATATTGCTTGTACAATGTATATTATGAGTCTTCTCTACTCTCATATTCCCATACTCGTGGCAAGAAAAGATAAAAAAAATAGAAATAAAATTAGAGAAATTGCATTGTAAAAAATTTTTGACTTTTGAAAAATCACAAAATTTAAAAAAACTGGTGAAAGTATGCCCCAAGGGCTGTGAACTCTCAATTTCCATAACTCTTCGCAAAAATTCACAGTATTTCGTTGTATTTCGCCGTTTTTTATAGATTTTTGCAGAAAAAGTATTTAATCGTAGTGAATCGCAGAAAAACATAGGAAAAAATCCTGAGGAGCCCAACAGAACTTTTTCAGTTAAATTTTTTAAAATTCAAACCAAATTTTTTACTACTCCTCCTAAAAACTATAACAATTTTTTTAATTCCATATGGCCGTTATATTAAAACATTTTATATCACCATATTTCGACAAAAATTTGTGCTAAAAATGTATTTGAAATGAAAACTTCGATTCAGTTTGTATTTACCCTAAAAAAACCCAAATAATCAATGAAAATAAAAATTTTCAAATTTTTCAAATAGGTTCGCATTTTTAACGGTAGTATTTAATTTGAAATAGCAACCAAAAATGCGCACCAATTCAAAATAACCACCATAACGGTCTATTGGGCCCCCCAGGGAAAAAATAAATAAAAGTAGAATTTTGTTGAACAAAGTTGAAGTTCTTACTCCTTACTATTAAATAGTTAATTTTTTGAGTTTGTGTAAAATTTTAGATGAAAAAAAAATAAAATAAATCTCTTGAAGTTGTAAAAAAAATAATTCTGCCACACTAAAATAAATAATTCATTTTAGATAATATTTTAATTTACAATTTTTAGCAAAAGCGATTTTTTATGTATAAAAGATTCTTGTATTCGACTTAAATCTCAAAAATTTCTATACACCTTTGTAAACAAACTAAGTAGTGCCACTCATTTTCAATATGTCTAAAAAGTAACAAACATTCTGAAAAGGAAAACTTTTTAAATTTTTCGAAAGAGTGAAAGTCAACATGGACATAAATATTTTATGTTATAAAGTAATACACATACATGTATGCAGATAGATATCTGAAAATGTCCGAAGAATGTTCAAATATGGTTACAACACTCTTGGACAGAGTAAAGAGAAAATTCCTTATGCCATTATAAAAGAGGTGCTACATACATGTGTGCACAAAAGTAGATACTACATAACTAAATACCATAACACCAGGAATGTGTATCATTATAACAGATACTATTTTAAAAAGCATTTTTATTCGAGTAATTGAGCAATATTTTATTTGGTTTTTGTTTTTCGAGATTGTATTTATATAACAGTAAGATATTAAACCATTTTTTTGGAAACGGATAAATCTGAAAAGTGAAATTAATTGAAAAAAAGTTAAGAATAATTATTTCTTTCTTAAAATTTTCATTTAAAATCATCAAAAGCGTCGTCATATATTTTTACTCTTCCATATAAACGGAACATATATGTCATACAGTAAAGAATATACATATACAGAAACATAAGTATAAAGAAAAAGATGAATCTTAATGTTTATATGAAGCGACATAATATTGCTTTAAATGAAAATTAATGCTCAACAATAAATAACAATACGTTTAAAGCCATAAAAGCATTTCCTGTGACGATGAGTTTGAAAAGAGATGATGGTTGGGGCGGAAGGATGTGTGGAAACGTTTAGTCAATAGATTTTCATATCGTCATTATTTAGTTCAAAAGTCAATTGACATGTATCGCTCATCGATTCAAATGCCTCATTTCAATTCAACCACAACTCCTCCATATGTATGTATATCACCACAACAAAAACAACAACTATAAAGTTTCATTCAAGAGTCATACACGTTTTGACTTTTCAACTCTTCTCTCTCACTCTATTTCATTTTCTTAAGCTAAAGAGAAAGAAAATATGCTGCTCTGAACCATTTCGTAACTTTCAACGTAAATTATTTATTACATAATATATCACGTTCTCTTCTTCACAAGCATGTGAAGCAATTTCCTTCAATTCTTTTCACTTTTCCTTTCTTTTTTCCCTCTCACTCTCAATACTTAAGTTGTTGTCGTCGACGTCGTTGAATGTCTTCACTCAGAGATCTTTCTCTCTTGAATTATATGGCATGGTATAGGATTTTCCTCTTAATATCTATGGGCGTTATTTGAGCGTATGTATGTCTTTGAGTGCGTGCAAGAGTAATTTCTAGTATAACATCAAAATAAAATTGTCAATATTTTCTTAATATGACTCTCCTTCACATGTAAGCATAAAAGCAGTATGCGTAGTATGCTTTTATTTCATGTTATGTTCAAATAACAATGTGAATAAAACTCTTTATCATAAAACTAAAATTAGCAAAGTAATTGAAATCCAATAAATCTGCTGAACAATCTTTTTACCTCACATGGATCTTGACATTGACAATAAATCAACCCAACTTGTACATTTCGCCACAGAAAAAGAAGATCCTAAATTGCTGACAATCTTATCCAAGTACACGAAAAAGAACAACCATTTAAACACTCCATATATATCCCTTTAAAATAAAATATCATTTTTTTTTTATAGAGAATGATGACAAAAAGAGGAGCACACATAAGGATATTTTGTATAAAGCCATTTATATCGCTAGCAAGCTATATGTATAACTGAATATGCTGCGTCATATACAATATTTGTAAAAAATTTCTATGCCGTTTTTGTCGTCTATATGAGTAAAGTGAGTCGTTGTGGCATGTTATCGACAGAAGTGTGCTACTCTAAATAGATTCTTTTATACAATGACAGAATAATATACACAGAGCATATAAATTTTCTACTACTACACACACACTCAGCTTTTGATAAAGCTAGTTTCCGCTTTTACATATTTACATTCATAATTTTTTATTGATACTTTTGCTTCTGTTGTTGTTGATATTGAACTACAAGAAGGTTATAATTCATAAAAAAAAGATAAAAACATGAATTGATAATATCCGAGGGTATAAAAGCCTATTACGAAAAGATTTCGACAGATTACGAAAATTTCGAGGAATTTTAAATATTTCAAATTAAAAATGTAAACAAAAACAAAAATTCAAAAATTTCTTTTACCAATATTTCACTGTTTGCTTAACGAAATCACCAGAAATCGAAAAATTAAGCAATCAAAAAGATGTTTGTCATAGTTTCAGATTCAAATAAGAGACAATTTTTAAATAATAATTATTATTAGAAGAATAAAAAAATGCGCAATCAAAATCAAAAAATGTGATAATATTTTAAAACTTAACCGAAATTTTTTCTGCTTCTTAATAGAAATAACTGAAAAAAGCTGATAATTTTGGTACGAATTTATGATTATTTAATTTATAATTATTTTTCATAAAAGCTGTCACTCCTCGATAATATCAGAAGGAAAAAATACGTTGAAAGAAGGAATAATTTGATTTAAAAATTTTATCGCTTTTTATCGCATTTTTCTCTTCAGATGCTAAAAGGCGCTATTGTCCGCACTTCGTCCGTCCGTTTGTCTTCCTAAACAGTCATCACCAAAACAGTTTTTCATCATACTTTTAATTTTAAACTTTTGCTGCCGACCATGAGACCTGTGTAATGAAAGATCTTTTAGAAACTGTATGCCGTTCACGATTTATTCCAAAAATTTTAATAAAATTGAAATTATTCTCGCGGAAAATATTTTTGTCTAAAAAAGCTTTTTCACTCTAAATTTTTCTCTCCGCAAAAACTTTTTGAAAATGTGTTTCTAATACAATTGCTGTGAAGTACATTCTAGTGGTAATATTGAACTAAAATTCACAGAAAAGACTTCAAATTATTCCGAGAGGAATTTCATTAGATCTTCATAGAATTGAGTTTCGTAAAGGACACTAATCTTCCATAGGAAAATAGACTCTTAATATTACTGTTTTTATTATTTTTTTCCTCATACCTCATACTTTCACCAGCTATATGTGTAATTTCATTAAAAACTGTATAAAAGAAGTAGAAAGAAAACGCTGGCACTATATGAAGACACATATTTAGGATCATATGGGTAATTAGTCGTCATCGTTGTATCAAACTTAATGGTTTAGTTGTCGGATTTTTTATTTTGCGTATATCAAATTTGTATGTGACAAATTCGCTTGAGGGTTGAAATATATGACATTCGTATAAAAAAGAATGTATTGATAAAATAGTAAGTAAGCAATAATCAATTATTGTACTCTATAATAGGTTTGGAAATCTATGAACAGAATTTTTCTGTTTTGTTTTCACAGAAATAATCTGTACACAAATGAAATTCTGTGACAGAAAAAATCTGTAACAGAATCTATAAACAGATTTTGTTT
Source organism: Polypedilum pembai (assembly GCA_014622435.1). NCBI lineage: Eukaryota > Metazoa > Arthropoda > Insecta > Diptera > Chironomidae > Polypedilum > Polypedilum pembai. The sequence continues at coordinate 2,003 of JACWBX010002735.1, read as the reverse complement.
TTCCAACCCTGCTCTATAGTATAAAGATGCATAATAACAATAATTTGTTATCAAATGATTTGTGCAATGTGAAATGAAGCATAAGTGAGAAAATTAATAAGTTATCACTTCATTATAGATGAAAAATATTTAGTTATATAATTTCGCTGATATCAACCCTATTTAGTTTTCATTGAACTAAAAGAGAAACGTCACATGGGAAATCTTTATAAAATGTTCATAAATAAAAATTTTTCTTTGCAACTTAATATTTTGTATATTTTGCGTGTGTGTGCTAGTAAAAATTATTTTATGAAACTATTTTGATTAAACAAAAGCATCTGAATCGAATAAATCAGAGAGAATGAATTTAATTTCATGCAGATAGTTCTTTAAATGAGTTTTAATAAAAATTTTTGATCGTCAAAAAAATAACGATTGTTTTTTATTTAAATTTATTCGGACCACTTGGTAAGGGGGACTTAACTTTCATAAATATTTTATAAACAAAAATTTTCAAAACAAACTAGAAGTAAATTGATATTTTATATTTTTTAAAAAAATGAACGATTCTAGAAGAAAAGTTATAAAAGAAGCAGTATGTCTACTTGTATCAGAGACTGGATTCTCTAATGCAACAGAAGAAAGTCTTGAAACACTCACAGAAATGTTGATAGGACGTAAGTTTTAGAATATTATTTTCAATCTTTTTAGTATCTGAAAAATTCTCTTTAAGTCACATGTGAAATTGCAAATCAAACAAGAAATTATGCAGAATTAGCTGGAAGAACACAATCGGTGGTTGGAGATGTATTGATGGCACTTATTAATATGGGAATCGGTTTCAAAGATCTTGATGTAAGTTCAAAAAACTTCTCGAGATTTAAATGTTTTACTAAATTTTATTAATATTTTATTTTAGAAATACGCTTTAAGAGAAAACAGACCTATAGCGAGAAATTTAAATCCAAATCAAGCTCAAAAACCACTTCAAATTTTACAAGCAGGAACAAAGCCATCAAATCCAGTTCACATTCCAAGCTACCTTCCACCACTGCCCGATCCACACGCCTACGTAAGAACTGCTACTTATAAACAGCCTGAAACTGAATACGAAAGTATTCGAGAGAAATCAGCTAATCAAAAGAGAGATATCGAAAAGGCTTTAACTAAGTTCTTAGCTAAAACTTGTGCAGAAACTCACAATTTATTTGACAACGAAGAAGTTCAAATGTTTCCTCTTATTGCTAGTAAACCAACAACTGTTCCTGCTTATCTTTCAGCTCTCAATCCGCTAGATCAAATATTTGATTTCGAAGAGTTAGAATATTACTATCAAGTTGCAAATAGAAAACCTGATAATGATGAAGTTGAATCAGAAGGTGAAGAAAAGCGAGAAAATGAAAATAATGAAGAAGGAGAGGCCTCATCACCACCAAAAAAGAGAAAAAATAAGAAATCTGACCAAAAGAAGGACTCAGATACAACAATAATGAGACCGCCATCACCTACTATCGATCAAAAACCTCAGCTACCACCAGTGGAAACAGAAAAAATCATCGACAATCCTTTCTTAAAATTAAAGAAAACAACAACTGTTTTATAATATCATTTTCTTTTAATTATCTTGATTTGTGCTCACCGAAATGAGTTTAAAAAAAAAAAATTGATGAAAGTCACTTGCCCGGATCAGTTGACTTTAGCGCATTTTTGTCGCCCAGATCAGTGACATTGCCGATTGCAAAATAAAAGAATCGTTTATGATTTTGATTCGTTTTATTAATTCACAGTGGCCTGAAAAAGTGTTTTATATTTAAAGTTTATTAATTCAAATTACTAATGGCTTATGATGAGATGCATATGACTCGTAAATAAAATCTTCGGCATTGTAATTTTCAATTCGTCCGAATATTCCATCAAGTGTAGTTCCAGTATTCGTTGACGACTACCGTAAAGAATAAAATCTTAAATCGAATAATCGAAACATGAATGCTTTGACTTCATTACTGGATTTCAATTTCAAG
>JACWBX010002731.1:15527-38817 GCA_014622435.1 Polypedilum pembai | reverse complement strand
TACAAATAACATTTTAATTATTTTAGTTCAAAAATTATGAAAATATTTATTTAAACTTTTTATTCTTTAAAACTATTTTTCATCAATTTCTGCAACTTTTTCTTCAACAAGTAAAGAATTTTTATCTGTTTGTCATGTACATGTCTCATGACTTATCATTGAACCAAGCATTAATTAGGTTTGGACAAATTGATGAAGTCAAGATTTTCCCTTCCCATAAAACCCTTTCGCTAGGGAGCTCAGCGCCATTATTAGACCAAGTGTAACCACTAGCTCGATATATTTTTATTCCATCTCTGGACACATTACAGTATGCAATTATGAAGACTCGTTACCTAACTTTCTCTGAATTAATCTGTTTATCAAGGGCTCTCGTTCCAATGCACATTTTATGGTGACTATTGTACCGTTCCCTTGAAAAATTTTCGTCCAGAGTCCGAAAAACAATTTGTCTTTATAATCACTGAGCAGTTAAGGTATCAAAACCTTACAAATGTCTGAAAGCGTAGGCTGGGAATCGATCCCGGATCGTCCACAACCTAACTTTCAGAACCAGTGCTATAACCTCTCGGCTATCGAGGCACTCAACTGCTCATCGAACGAAGTTCATTAGAAGCAAATGAAATACCATAGTTACTCTCAATCATTTGTTGTATTTCAATTCCAGCTAAAGAATCGATTCCTAGTTGTGAAAATGTTGAGCTCATTAGTATTGATTTCTGATCTGTGATATTTAAAACTTCCATTAACAATTCAATGAAACTTTTTTTAGATTCAGAATTTTTGCTCTTATTAACAGTAACACTGCAAGCAACGATTGGTTCAGGATGTTTAAGAAGAATGTCATGCTGTTCTAAAAATGTTGGAAGTGAAAGCATTGAAAATTAATAATTTAATTTCGTTTTCCGTTTAATTTCTGTCTCTGATAGTAATCCAACATCTCCTATTGCACCCCATTGTATTACTTTCGCTGACAATCCCATCTCATGTCGTTCTTCAATAATTCTTTCCATGATTGAATTTGCCATTCCATAAGTTGTTTGTCCAGGATAGCCACGACCACATTTGACGCTTGAATAACCAACAAAATATTTTAATGATGGACAATATTTGAGTGATACTTCATGCAGATATTTTGTAGCTAAAGCTTTTGGTGCTAAAGATTGATTGAAATCTTCAATTGTGTGATTTTCAAAAGCAGCATCACGAATAACAGCAGCAAAATTGAAGATTCCTCCAATAGGACCCAAAGTGATTGCTTTTTTGATAAGTTCCTCACAGCCTGATTCAGTTGTAACATCTGCTGTGCTAACAATTATTTCTACACCAAAAGATTTCCAATATTTACAAAAAAAGAAGAAGTTAAAACTAATTAAAAATTGAAACGTTTTTACTTACTTAATTTTAAATGCTTCATATTGATTGCTTATTCCTCGACTTGAACTTAATATCAATTTGCGACATTTTCTTCCAATCAACCATTGAGAAAATTCAAGACCAAGTCCACCAAGACCACCAACAATAATATAAGAATGTTCAGAATTGCAATAAAATCTTGGTGTGGCATTTATTGGAAGTGTTGTCAAATCATTTTGATTTTCACGTATTTTAATTAGAATTTTACCAATATGATTGCCAGTTGACATGAATTGAAAAGCTTTTTTGATTTCACTTGCATCAAAAACTGTTTTAATTATTGGTTTAATGATTCCTTTTTCTAATCCCTCTTTAATCATTGACATTTCTCTCTATAAAAATAGTAAAATTTAACAAAAGTTTTAAATATTTTTTCATGTTTTTTACCTTTGCTACATCACTTTTTATATCAATTTTATCAACTGAAATTAATTTTATAGAAATATTTTTTTCTATAAAATTAAAATGAATTTTTGTTTTCTGCACCAAATCTGCTCGTCCGATTTCTAATAAAACTCCATTTTCAGCTAAACAATTTAATGAAGCAATCACCTTTTCGCCACTCAATGAGTTCAAAACATAATCAACTTCTTTATAATCAGTTCTCTTTTTAATCATTGACAAAAATGTTGTATCACGAGAATTTCCAATATTTTCTTCTTTTAATTGTGGAAAATTTTTTAGTAAAAAATCACGTTTTTTTTAAACCAACTGTTGTAAAAACTTCTAAGCCATAAGCTAAAGCAACTCGAATTGCAGCCTGTCCAACACCACCAGCACCAGAATGAATCAAAATTGATTTTCCCTTTTCAAATTTTGTTGCTTCAAAAATGAATAATAAACGGTGATATAATGCATCGGAATTGTTGCTGCATCTTCTAATGATAAAAAATCTGGTATCGGCATCAAAACTGCATTATTAGAATCAATGTATGAAGCAAATCCTCTTCCTGATGGTATTATCCCCATTACACGTATACCAGTTTTTAAATTAACTCCTGAGAAGTAGAATCCAATTGAACAATCTTTCATGAGAGAAGTATCATCAGGAATCTGACCAAATATATAAACAATGTCCTTAAAATTTAAAGAAGCATATTGAACTTTTATGAGATCTTCTTCATGCGAATTTTCATTTAAATGTCCCTCAAACCATTTCAAAGTAGAAAGATTTCCTGTAACTGTATAATTTGCAAAGCAATGATCGTCATATGGCTTTAAAGTTTCATCTAGTATTAAATCAAAGTGTTGATAACAACCCCATTCACCATTTTTGTAGACATTGACAGCAAATTCTTTTTCTAGTTGTGCTTTATACAGTGGATCTTCTAAACTGAATTTTGGAGCATTTAAATCTTCAATCATGAAAATCTTGAAATTGATATTACTAAATTCAAGTTTCAAACAATTATAAAATCCAAGAAGTCCAGATATGCCAGAAGATTTGTGTGAATATAAAATAATTGAATCTAAATCATTTTTCGAAATTTCAATTAACTTTTTAAGATTTTCAAGCCAATCTTCAGCTTGTGATGTTATTTCTATTATTTTTTCATTAAGAATTTTTCTTTGCTGTTTCAATCTTAACATAGTTAAAACTTTTCCATTTGTAAGTTGAATTTTTGATAAGATTACAAATCTTTCATCATTAAATTCTGCATTAGAATCTTCTTCCAAAAATAAAATTCCTTTAGAATCAAGTGCATTTATGATTTTCTCTATTGTTTCTGCACTTTGTGTAGAATTCGAATAAATTCCATCAATGTTAGTGAAATCAGATATGTCTTGGTTGTAAATTACTTCTACATCTTTTAAATCTATTTTTTCATTTGACAAAAGTTTCAAATTAAGAGTAATTGGATATTTTTCGAAAATATTTTTTATATGCTTGTATATAAAATCTTCTTGAATGTTATTTATCTCAATAAAATTGTAATTAATCTTGTCATTAAGTCCAGCATGAGTTTCTATCATTATTTTTAATGCATTAGCGATATCATATTGTTCTTTGAAGTTTATAAAAGGAACAAATTTGGAATACTCAATCAAAAAATTTCCTTGTTGTTTTCTATTGATTGAAACTGTACTAAAATTTTCAAGGTGAACTCCAGCACAAGTAGTTGAACTAAGATCTTTAACAGTTTCAAAAAACACTACAGAATCATTTTCTTTAATTATTTTCTTAGTTAGAGTAGGATCGATTGCCAACTTTTCTATTTTAAAAGGCAAATGAAGTTTTTCTGCCTTTTTACTCAAAATAGTTGTTTGAATAATGTTGTTCAAAAATGTAACCCAATTATTTTCCCATAAGATTTTTCCCTTAAGTCCATCATCAGAAATTTTTAAAACAGATTGAAATTTATCCAAATGTTGATATTCAGCAACTCGAATGAACTTGTAAAAGTCTCTTGTCGTTAAAATTATTGAATCTTCATCATAAATTTCATTTTCAATTTGTGGTATTTTTAAATCATTATCACGTTCAATTGTACAACTTAAGATTAAATTATTGTCTTCAAGGACTTCAACTCGGCCGCTTGATCGATGAATTGTTGTGATAATATCAATATCATGTTTCAAATTGATATAAGTTGCTCGAACAATTGTCACTTCTTTAAGTACAAGTTTAATTTCTTCATACTTCATTTTTTGCATTTTAGCAAATTGTTTCCATACTGAAACTATCCAAAACGTAGCTGGAACTAGTACTTTACCATCAATCATATGTCTAGTCAAGTAATTCAGTTCTTTTGTATTAAAATTTAAAACTATAGCTTCACGTTGATATTCTAGTGAATTATCAAAGCGAGGAACAAAAAGACTTTCTTGATTATTCCATTTAATGACTAGTGAAATCATTGGAGTACCACGTGAAACAGGAAACTCAACAATTGGATAAAGTTTACTTATATCAAAATCAACACCAGACTGAGAGAGTTTTCTAAGCGATTTAAGTGAAAAATTCTTGCCATCTTTTTCATTCTTATTAGTAAGATTAATGTAGATACATTCATTTAACATTGACTTTAAAACTGCTTTAAAAATACCATTTGGAGAAATTTCAATTGTTATTACGTTTTTCGGTAACTTTGAAGCTGCTTCTTCAAAACGAACAACATTACGAACATTATCTGCATGATATTTTGCATCCCAAAATTTTGTTTTTTCATTTTCTTCAATATATGTTGATGTGATCCATTTTGACGACCGAAATTTTGGATTTTTCAAAATTTCAAGTAATTTTGTTTCAAATTCATTTCCAACTTTTGTAATATATCGACTATGAAAAGGAATTCCAGCACAAGCAATTTTTTTAGCAAAAATTTTCCTTTTCTTTACTTCTTCTACAAATTTTTCAATTGAATCTTTTGGTCCACTAATTGTAGAAGATTGCTGACTATTATGGCAAGCAATATCTATAACATTAGGTAAAAATTTCTCAAGAACATTGAAATGTGTTCCTATTGCTGCCATTGCTCCTCTGTTGATATTTGAATCGAGAATTACTTTAGCTCTTAAATAAGCAACATTTAAAGCTTCTTCTTTTGTAAAACAACCATCAGCATAAGAACATGAAATTTCACCAACAGAATGACCAATAATAAAATCAGGTCTTATATTGAGAGCGTGTAGAACATCAGTTAAAGCTAATTCTATAGCAATTATTCCAACATAAGAATTCAAAACATTTTCATAAATTTTCTCATCACTTGCATTCAAAATTGATTTCAAGTCACAATTTTTCTTTAACAATATTTCATGACTTTATCCAATTGATTGAGCGAAAATTGGAATTTGCATCAAATCTTGTCCCATCTTGAACCATTGAGTTCCCATTCTACCATAAACAAAAACAATTGGTCTTCGTGTTCCGTCAAAATGTTGAACATTGCGATCAATACAAGTCGCTGTTTCTTGATCAGTTTTGAATATTCCAAAACCTCGATAAGAGTTAGTATCTGGTGTAAGGATTTGAGAGTTTTGAAGCAATGCAATGTGCTCAATATCAAGCAGTCTGCTAAAAATGTCATCGAAAATTATATGAATTGCTTCTTCAGCTCTTCCTGACCAACAAACCATTCGTTCAACATCATTTTGAGTTTGAATTTCTTTTTCTTCTGTATTTTGTTTAAAAAGTAAATGAACATTAGAACTTCCAAGAGCAAATGAATTCATTGCAATGTATGGTGAAGTAAGGTCAACAGGATCAGTAGCAACAACAATTCGATTTTCTTTAAATGCGGGAATATCTTGACGAAGTGAAGTTAAGTTAATATTTGGTGAAAATTTTCCACTTTCAAAAGCGATCAAAATTTTAGCAATTGAAGCACTTCCAGCTGCTGCTTCAGCATGTCCCATATTTGATTTAACACTTCCAATAATTAACTGATCAGATCGATTTTGACTTAAAATTTTGTCAAGAGCATTGACTTCTTGAGGATCTCCAAGTTTTGTTCCTGTCGCATGGGTTTCAAAAAATCTAATTTCTCTTGGATCAAAGTCAATTGTTTTATAAAATTGTGTCATTAATTTTTGTTGTATTTCTTTAGAAGGCAGAGAAGATCCTTCAATTTTAAAGCCATCATTATTAGAAAGTGAATAAACCAATTGAGCATAAATTCTTTTTGAATCTTTTCGTTTCTGTAAAAACATTACACTAATAATTTCAGCCCGAACAAATCCTTTTGAATCATCATAGAATATTTTTGGTATTCCATCACTTGCAAGCATTTTCATTCTATATTAAATGAAATTCAAAATAATTATTTTAGTATTAAAAAAAAGCAAAAAATCTTAAAAAATTTAAGGAAATTATCAGGGTTGTTAAAGTAGGTGACTCTACAAAGTATGTCTCGCCTGCTGTAAGTCAAATCTACCGGTAGAAGTAGGTAAAACCTACAAAATTACATCCTACTTTTACAATTCTGGAAATTACTGTTCACTAATCTGAAATGTCTACGATATTAAATGTCCAGTTTTCTTTTCTCGTGGAACAATATTTAAAACTTACTCATTGAATTCTTTAAACATTATTGATGTTGGTAGAAAGTTAGTTCCAGCAACTAAAGCAGCATCACAAGCTCCTAAATAAATTATATATTAATTATCAGAGTTGTTATGTGCGGCAAGTGAAAAGTAAGCACACCTGCAAAATACCGCACTTTAAAAAATTTTTAAGTGCCGCACTTTTCAAAATCAAAACTAAACAATAATTATTATAATTTATAATGATCTTTCCGGGACTGAAAACTAATTTATTATATACTTTCGCCTAGGTTTATGATTGAAAATTCTTAACTTTTGACCAGTTTATCGCTGGAAAGGTATTTTAAAGAAATTTCCAATGATGTATAACATATCATATTTACTTTTTATACTTGGCCACCGGAATGTCATTAATGATGAAATTTTAGAATTTATTGATATTTATTTAAGTGGAAAAACAAATCATAGTTGATAAAACTTATTTTAGTGTTTTAAAATTATTATTTACACAATTTACATATAAAATTAGAATTTTATGGAGAAAATGATTTTTAGATAAAAAACAAAAATCTGATTTCTGATTTTCTCATAGAAATCAAAAATTTACTTTAAATTGTTTTATAAGTGAATAATTTACCTGAGTTAATATATCTACATGCACAATCTAATGCGTAAGCTGCACTTGAACAAGCTGTATCAAGAACTATAGATGGTCCACATAAGCCTAAAGTGTAAGAAATTCGATTTGCCAAGAAAAACAGTCCAGCACTTTAAAATAAAATGTAATATATGTTGACCAAGGAATGCAAATTTTCAAAAAAAAACAAAATTGCAAAAATGCAACAATTTTTAACATAAAACAAATATTAACATTTGTTAACTGAAAAAATTTTCATCTTCACCCCTTAGGTTGCCACTAATTATTTTTTGGTTTATTTAATTTATCGTGGCAGACTAAAACATGATTATGTAAAAGTCTCTTATGGGTTTAATGAAACTTTATAAAACTTTTTAAAAATTTACCTATTTAAAAAAATTCCATCAGGCAAAGCTACAACATGTTTTGTATAAAAGTCTTTAGCTTCAGATACACTACAACCAACAAATACTCCAGTGTTGCTTCCAATTTAAGTTTGAGGACTGATGCCAGCATCAAGAACCGCCTCATAAGAGTGTTTAAGTAAAATTCTCATTTGCGGATCAGTATACTTAGCTTGCTGATTAAGCATTGAAAAAAATGAAGCATCAAATTTATCCACATATGGAATTTTTCCTGAACGACAAGGATAACCAATTCCAATATCTTTAAAGCGTTCGTCGTTCTCATCTGTTATGTCAACATTATTGAACAAATTTCTTACACATTCACGAACGTTTCTTGATTTAGGAAAACGACCAGTAATTCCAGTGATAACCACATCATCACCTTTTTCAATTTTTAATATACTCATTGTTTTCTTTTTAGATACGTATTTTTAGTTTAAGACACAAAACTGTACTGAAAAAATTCTTGCCAATATTAAAAAAATTAATTTAAACTGTATATTCGTGAACAAAAAATATTTAAAAAACATATACAGCGTAACACTTGAGCTTGAATGTTTGTTTAATAACAATGAATGATGAAATTGATATTAAAAAATATTTTGACCATATGATGATTTTAACGAGATATGTTTTAACTATTTTAGGACATTTCACTGATTTATTTATGAAAACTCGAATGAACGCTAACTCTTACTGGATTATACTTTAACTAAATGGACTTATTATTAATAATATAATTGAATTTAACAACAAAGTGTAATGTATGTGAGTTGAATATTTGTTTGTCTTTCTGTGCACCTTAAAATTGCAGTGAAATTCAAACTTTTCAAAAATTTAAGGAATTTTATTTTTTGTCATTATCAAATATTTTAAGTATCTTAAATAGCCATGTATCAATCCTTAACATAAATCATTATTCACGCTACTTCCGCAAAATGCTTCATGCAGAAAAAACAATCATTAGCTTCCTAGAATTATCAGTAAAACGAAAAGAAAGTTAAAAAAGATCCCAAGTGACCTTTCTATTCTTGATCCCGAGTGTCTAGACCTCAGCCGTCTTGAGACTTAAAATTTTTCTTCCCTTTTTTACTTCTTCTTTCATGCTCACTCACATATCAAAAAGGAATTGCATTTGTTGGGTTTCCAATTGCAAATTTATGTCTTTTCTTGCCTGTATGTCCGCATTGGCGGGAATTAATGTTCACAAATGTAATTTTTATGACTTTCATGTTCTTTTTGCTTCTATTTCAAAAGTGTAAAATAAAAATATTTTTCGGAACAATGATCTAGTGATAATAAAAATTCCTTTATTGATAAAACGCTGCTTTGTGAATTGTTTCTGTTCAAACTACGCAGGAAGAGTCATAAAATATGTCAAGAATAAAATAAAAAGCTTTTATTTCATTACCTTCGTCAAAAAGAGCAAAGGAAAAATTTAAATCAATTAGGAATTCATGTGTGCGATGCTGTGAATGTCATGACATCCCTCCTGTGTTAGAGTTTTGCTTTTGACAATTTTTACGATCCTTCTTTTAGCCTTAGATATCTCTAGAGAGAGAGGAGGTAAACATAATGAACATTTCGAATAAAAATTCGTTGTATGGAAACTTTTGTAAATTTTATTGATCGTAAAAATAAACAAAAACGTTTTAGATAATAAAAATTACTTTTTGAAAGGTAATAAAAGTTTTTTTCTGCAAATAATTGAAAAATTTGCAGCTTGATTTTTAAATTTTGTATTATTGAAATTCATGTTTTATATAAAATTGCTAAACTAAACGACAAAATCTTAAAAATTTTATTTTTTTAACTAAATTTGAAAGCACAAAACAATAAAAATTTTAAAGAAATTCAAAATTTTCTATTTTTTTTATCAACAACAAAATTTAGTTTGTTCTCCTTCTCCAGTAGTTGTTATTTACAATTCACATTAAAATTCATACAAATAAAAAGAATCTCTGTCATTAGCATAAAATACAAAATAAAAAAAATATAAATTACTTAGTTAAGCACTGAATCGTGTTTACTTTATTACGATTCTCATTTTTTTTATTATTACTCTGCTGTTTTACACCTCAGTTTTATTAAACAAAATTTTTATTCATTCTCTGTGTTGATTTGAATGCTCCCGCATTGTACGTTTGTTTTTGCATAATGAAGAGACAAGGTGGAACTATTAGAAATATTTTAGAATTGAAAATAACTAAAAATTTTTTAAAATCATTTAATGAAATTCAGGGGTATTTACGAGATAGTTATCGTGAATTTTACAATACTTTTCGCAGTTTTTTCTCGTTAACTTTTATTCGTGAATACCACTAAAAAAGAATTTATTTTCTTCTTTGAAATAATAAAATATAAACTTTGTTTTTAAACATCAATTTGTTACGACTTGTTTTGAAAAAATAAAAACTTTGAATACTCACCCAAATGAGACTTCGAAAACTTTTTAATATTCTGATCATATGACTGAACAAAAACTAAGAAATTTTTTTTTTTTTGAAACGCAAAAAAATGAAGCGACATTAATTAATTTTAATGGACACCATAATTTTCCGTTCAGTCCGCAACATACTAATTTTTTCTGATGTTTATTTTTTGACTTCCCTTTTTTCATTCTCTCTTACTCGACAAAATAATGATGATGTTTTTTCAATAATTTTTAGCTTCGTTTGCTTTTGAATTTTTCCTTCTGTTTACTCACAAAAAAATCATGCTGAGAATTTTTAATGAATACGAAATTATGTGTGTGAATTATATAATCATATACTTATTTGCTTAAGCGAGTAATTTATTTGGCTGATGAGAAACAAAAATTGACTGACGTGAAAAAAAAACAACAAAAGTTTTAGAGTTGGAAAAAAAATTTGAGTTTTATGAGAATTTTTTGCAGGGAAAAATTGTTGGTTATTTTTAAAACATTCTTTAAAATTGACTGTTCATGCATTATGTTATGCTGGAAAAGTATTTTATTGACGAGTAGTTGACTGTCTCGATAGCCGAATTGTGCGAGTACTAGTTCTGAAGCCTATGTTGTTGATGATTCTTGAATCAGTTTAAACCTAAACCTTAAGACATCTTGGATGATTTCGATACCTTAAATGCCTAATAGGACTGCACTGTGAAACTATTGTCTAGGTCATACATAAAGTTTTAGTGGCAAGTTGTTGTAATGTTAAAATAATTGTAAAACGATTGTGTATTAAATGTTAATCCTTTTAGCCAGTATTGAGCGAAATCAATAAAGAAAAAAGTGAGTCATCGTTATCATTTAAGAATGATTTTATTTCTTTTATTCAGAGCCCGAAGTCAACAAAAAAATTATTTGCTAAGTCAACTTACATAGAAATTTTTAGTCGACTTCGAGCACTACTTTAATTAAAATCAAAAAATTTATGAGATTCAGACAGTCAAGAAATACTTCTTACAATAAAAACTTCTTTTAAAAATTCTCATTTATTTATCTTTCCTCAAATTACAAAAAACCAAAAAAACAATAAATTTTACATTATCAAAACTCTTCCACATCTAACAATACAGCTCATAAAAAAAGTCCATTAGAACTAACACTCAAAATGAAAAGTGAATCAAAACAAAATAAAACATACTGGCTACTTTCAATTGTTGCTGACCTTCAAAAATCATCGCTCAAAGTCAAAAAAATCACTCTTTTTCTCCTTTTTTCTTTTGACTACTCATTCGTGGGCTGTTTACAGCTTCTTATTACTATGTTACGTGCTGATCGAAATGATGAACATTAAAAAATGTTTAAGAAGTTTTTCAAGGAGAATGAGAACATTTTTCGAGGATAAAATTGATGATGTGAGTTGAAAGAAGTTAATTTTGATAATGTTAGATGAATGATAAATGAAATATAATTTGTATGAAAGATAAAAAGATTAAAATTTGATTATTTGAAGTTTGAAGAGAGAACAATGAGCTCAAATGGTTTTACTTTTAAAGTAAATCAAAGATGTGACAAATTTTATGCATTTCTTTGCAAATTATTCTTTTAAATTTCAATAACTTACCTAACAACGCTCATCAAAAAAGAGAACAAAAGAAACTTCAAACTTGTTCTGCCTTTAATTTTTAAATTTTCTCTTTCTTTTTGCTTTCGTCTTTCAATTGTCCTTCTTTGCTTCTTTTCTTTTCATACCCTCTTTATTTCATTGTTCACATCATTTATTTACCTTTATACAAACCAAAATTCATCCATTGTCATCGCAGTGCACTGAAAGATGAAATTTCTTTTGTCCAAAGCATGCACAAGTGAATAGAGCAGAAATTTTTTTTTTTCATTTTTGCCAATAATTCTTTTTGATTGATTTGAATTGGCCTGCCTGTATCAGGTGTTTCACTTGGCAAAATTTTCTATTTCTTTTCCATTTCTAATGTGTTTATCGCAGGCACTGATCTTTATTTAAAAAATTTCTTTTCTTTTCTTTTTTTATTGTGTTTGATTTGTGAAAAGAAGATAATAAAAGGATCAAGGAGCGAAGGCTCAATCATCAACAAAAGATTGGGATGGGATTTAAAGATCTTATTGACTGGAGATTTTTCTTTTTCATTTTTTCAAGTGCAATTAATCCTTCATAACGATGAATAAATCTAAAGAAATTGAAGAAAAATAAAAATTTTTCATCATTTTATTCATGGTTTATGATTTTTGATGGCTTAGAATTGCAATTGTTTGAAATTATACTATAAAACTTTTTCAAATAAAAGAAAAGATACAAAATAAATTTTTTATTGAAATTCAAACTATAAGATGAAAAATTCAAATTATTTTATAAGCATAAAAAAACTTTTCACGATTTTCAGAAAAAGTTTTCAAATGTTTTTAAACATTTTAAAAGAGAATAAAAGTGTAAAAACTAAATTAACAAATTGCAACTGAAGCCCAACTGGGATTTCAAATCTGTGACTTCTCACACTTAAAGCAAGAATCATACTTTTAGAATATTAAGCTTACCTATTGTTGATATAAACTTACTTGTTTTACTTCTTCAACTTTTATTCATGAGTGCTTCTGAAAGATAAACTAAGATAAAGTTTAAAAACTTCAAACATTTTCGAGAGATTCAAGCCTAATGAATTTTATGATTTGAGAGTGAAGTTATTCGTGGTTTTAAGCAGCTAATCAAATTTATCTAGATTTGCTTATAGCTGATCTAACTAAAAGAACTCGAATTTGGCAACAAAGTGAAAATGTTAACAAGAATCAATTTTAAAAAATATTTCGAATAATTTCAAGATAATTTTATTATAGTAAATTCTTTTCGGCAGAATTTAGTAATAGATTTAAATTATTCAAAACTAATCAAATTATGCTTAAAGGAAAATTTACAAAATTTGTTACAGCGGGAAACCAGCAGAATAAATTACAACATAACAAAACATACTACAATGTTTACGTTATAAAATAAGCAAACAAACAATAATTTAATTGCTTAAAAATATTCTAAATAAAAGAACCTACTATCAAACTTTAAAAGATTTCGAATTCAATTACATTTTTCAGTTTTCTAATAAAATAAGGCTTTGTGAATTTTATGAAAATAAAAACAAATTCATACAAATTTTTATAAAAAAAATAAAAGAAATCAAGATTCGACATATTTTCGACTTAAAAATCTTTTAAATCTTCAAATGAAATATTTTAAACAATTTATTTGGAAAGAATTTAAAGAAAGATTTTCAGTAGCATTCTTACATATTTACGTCATTATTAACATTGTCACTTTTCATCTTCTCTTTCTTAAAATATCAAATTACATTACATAATTTCTACAACATTTCCAACCTCACACTGTTTAACATTTCTTACACTCTAATTCTTCTTTATTGCTTCGTAAATACTTATTATGTTCTGAAAACTAGAACAAAAAATATATTTTTATGACACATAAGTTCTTTTTTATTTCTTTCTTAACAAAAAAGGAGCGAGCTAAAAAAAACACAAAAAAATCAACAAGATGATTTTTTTCTTACTTCTCTAATTTTCTCATCTTTATCCTTTTTTCTTTACTCTGATCTTCGCAGATCGTAAAAATTATTTTTTTTTCTCAATTTCTTTGCATGGGGTGATTTTTTTTCTTTTTTTTTCGTATGTGAGCTCTGAGATCCATGTTTGAATACATCTATGGGATTTTTTTATTTTTTCTTTTTCTCTTTGTGTCATGAAGAAGAAAACTAAATTGTCGTGATAATGGTGAACGTGTAATACCGGGTAGCTGGTAAATTATCAAATGTCCAGTGGGGACTAAATAAATACATTGTAAAATTTTTGTCTATTAAGAAAAAGAAAAGTTTTTAGTTTAAGTGAGCTATAGGAAGCAGCTTGAGAGCGAAAACAGAATAAACGTTAATGATGAATTTTTATTGTTTCAATGTGAACTGTAAACTTGTTTTTCTTAAGTTTATCTACTAAAAGAAATAGCTTATTTATTTATATGAAATTAATAAATTTTTTATCACTTTTAAATTTAAAAAAAATTTTATTTTTTATAGAAAAATTTTGAAACTTTCTCACTGGGTTCACAATAAATAATCACTTTATAACACAACAAAAAAAAAAACAAGTAAGCAAAAAAAAAAAAGAATCACAGTCAAAAGAAGAATTGAAAACTTTTGACACATGAAATTGTAGTCTTAGAGACCAAGACACTAAGACATGGCACGTAAAAAAAAGAATCAAGACAAAAGTTCACATGATCCCATCCGCATGTTTACATTGTTGCACTACATGCACTAAAAAGCATCAACAAAAAAGAGAGAGAGAGAAGGAGAAAAAGGAATTCTCAGGATTCGTGCGCAAGCAAGAATAGACCAGACAAACGAGCAAGCAAGAAAATTGCAGTGTAAGCATGCATGGTTAGTTATACAGGGTAAAGTATGTTTGTGCATGTTCAGACAAAAACTCTAAGAAAAATTAATTCCTTTTTTTCTTTTCAATTGCATTGTATGTAGATTTTTGCAAGCCAAAATAAAAAAAAAAGCGAAAAGAAATTTTTCTTTTTCTTTAATGCCTTTGCTCTTCAAACGTCATTCAGCGACGACGAAGGAGATGTGAAAGGCATATAAAAAACAAAAAGAAGCTAAAAAGAACTGGAATTGGAAGAGAAAGAAGAGAAAAAAATTTTTTTTTATTGAATTGAAGAAATTTTGCTTTGTAATTTTTGTTTTGATTTAGAAACTTTTTTATTATGTTTTTAATAAAATTATGACGAAAATCTGATAAATCTGGAAAAACATTTATGATAAAAAACTATTTTTATAGGTTTCATTTAGATTTCTAGAAATTGAAAATTTAATTATTTTCTAGGCGTATACACACAAAGAAAGAGCAAGATCAACGTGTATTCACGCCTGAATTTTTTTGTTAAAAATAATTTAAAATTTCTTATGTTTAAAATAAATAAATCAAAATTCATCATTTTTCAAATAAAAATCATTTTCCATCTAATAAACTTGATATCTGACACAAGTAATTTGCACATGTCATGACATGCAAAAAAATTACCTATTGAAAAAATCTACAACTCAAATTACAGTCGCTTCTACATTGTAACAAAATTAGAAATTAAAAGAGAGGAAATGAAAGAGTTTTATTTTCTGTATTTAAGTCACATACGGCGTTTGGAGAGTCAAAAATAGAAGAAAAAAATAGCAAAACATCTGCTGATCATTATGAAATTCTTCTAAACATCTCCGAAATGCGGCTTGATTAATTGAAACTGGAACAGTATGAGAGACATATGCTGAGTGTGGCGCAGCATAAGGCACCAAAAAATTCTTTTTCCATAAACTTAGAATAGGAAATGAAGAGAGAAACGGGTGAAACGTGATTAATGAACCTGACAAATTGAAGTTCAATCAAGTTTTTGGGCTGCTTTTATGCCTTTTCATGCTCGCTACACATTAAGACTCAATCGCTAAGGGCTTGAATTTTTTTTAACTTCGCTTCTAGCTCACTTTTGACTCGCCTCTCAAAGCATTTAATTTGTCAATTATTTTTCTCTTTTTTTAATTCCCGTTTCTGAATTTTTTTTGCTATTTCTTACTTTTTTTTATGTGTTTTATTGTTAAATTACCACATCAAATGTTTTTCTCTTCTTAACACACTTTAATGTGTTGATTC
This sequence comes from Polypedilum pembai, assembly GCA_014622435.1. Classification (NCBI taxonomy): domain Eukaryota; kingdom Metazoa; phylum Arthropoda; class Insecta; order Diptera; family Chironomidae; genus Polypedilum; species Polypedilum pembai. The sequence continues at coordinate 23,225 of JACWBX010002731.1, read as the reverse complement.
AAGATTTTTTAGAAAGAAATCATTGAATAAAAACACTTTGTCCAAGAGAATCATTTTTTTTTATTTTTTAAAATGTATTGAAGCCGTGAGTGGAAAGGTAAAAAAGAGCTAGTAAGTTCAAATAAACGTCAACGAAGATCAAAACTGAGCAAATAAGAACAAAAAAAAAGCAACTTGAGTCTATCCTTTAATTAAAGTTCCATGCCTGGATTTATATTTATATTTGGACTCATTTTCAAAGTTGCCAAATCCCCAACATGTTTTTGAATTTTGTAAAAATTTTATCATCATTTTTATTCTTTTTTTGCTTTAAGTGATGACAATAAGTGCTTAATTGTTCATTTCACTCAATTAGTAAGTTAATTTTATCATCTTTGAATTTGACTAAAGGTTTATTTGAATAAAATTTTAATTACTCTTTTATTGAGTTTCAAATGCGCTCTAAACTTTTCTTAGTTCTATAAAATTCTATGAAATTTTTTCTTACTCTTTGCTTCAAAAAAATGTTTTTTTTCCTTCTTCATTTCTTGCTTCTTACTCTTAATTTATTCAACAACAATAATAAAGCAAAACCATTGAAAATTTATTTTTCTCTCTCTGTTGATATATTAAGATATCAAATTACTGCTCTTTTTATTTTCTTTGTTATTCTACTTGGAATTTTAAGAGCATAAGGTTGAAATTTCAAGTGAATTATGTAATAATGAAAGAATAATATTGGTATTGAATAATGAATCATATGGAGCGATGAATTGCTTTTGAAATGAAATCAGATGATTTTTCCATGTGATTTAATGAGAAGAAAAAAAAATTGAATGATTGAAAAATTTGCAAAATTAATGAAATGTATTAAATTTCATCATGTCCAATTTTAAATTTTTAATTCAGCAAAATTCACATTTTACAACATCAAAAATTATCTCCCTTCGCCTTCCTCCTTAATCTAATCTGTCAATTTTTATTCGTTAACTCTACATAAAAAAATCCACTTGAACGGCTCAATTTGTGATAAAACAATTTTTTAGTAATTTTTCTTTATTCATCGAATTAACATGAAAATAAAAATTAAAATTTTTGCTATTTTTTTGTTTCTTACAATCAATTCCGTGTCAGCTCAAACTGGAAGTCTTGAATGTTCTTATTGGGAAGCAGATTGGACAGGTTGGCTAAGAGACTATTACTGCATGCTTACAGTCGACAATCCTGATAAAAGTGAAACATTTTCATCGATTTCTGGCTCACATGTTAGTGGCTATACTAACTCAAATGTTGACACAGTCTACACTTTTGCAGCTCGTGATGGAACAGCAAAAGTGATTCCAACAATAATTTGTGAACAATTTCCCAATCTTAGAGACCTCTGGCTTGACAAATTGGAAATCGAATTCGTCACTGATAAGACTTTTAAAGATTGTGAAAATCTTGAGAGCCTTTATTTGAGTCATAATGATTTGAGTGAACTTCAAGCTGCAACTTTTGAGAAAAATTCAAAATTAAAATTGCTAGATTTGGGAAATAATCATTTAGGAGAAATTCCAAGTGAAATTTTTGTCACTCTAACTTCACTTGAGCATCTTTATTTAGATGAAAATAGTTTGAAAAATTTAAATAACGCTTGGTTTGCAAATTTAGTGAACTTGAAAGAATTGAAATTAGCTAAAAATGAAATTTTTGAACTTCAAACTGGAATTTTTTCTTCTCTTCATCACTTGGAAATTCTTGATGTTTCAAACAATCACTTGACTGTCATCGATTCAACTTCTTTCTCATCAACTCTTGAACATCTTCACACATTGCTTGCAAGTCATAATCAAATCAACGCAATCGATCGAAATTTATTCAATACTGCTGTGAATTTGACTAATGTTGATTTGAGTGGAAATTTGTGTATTAATGGATTTGTAACAAAAAATAATGAAAATCTTGGTGAATGTTTTGAAAATTTTGATGGACCTGAGTTAACTTGCACTTACATGAATGGCTGGTGGACTTCTTACTTCTGTATGTTGGATATTAAAAATCCTAATGGACGAGATGACATTTTGCAAATTACTGGAAATCATAGAAACAATCGCAATGATTCTTCAGTAACTGCAGTCTATGGTGACACAACACATGATGGTTTTGTTAAAAATGTTCCATCAATTATTTGTAAGCAGTTTAGTGGACTTTTGGACTTGTATTTGGATGGATTAAATATTGAAATTGTCACTGAAAGAAGCTTTGAAGATTGCAGAAAATTGAAAAGTTTATATTTGAGTAGAAATAAAATTGACGACTTGAAAGTTGAAACTTTTGTGAATAATGAAGAACTTGAGTTATTGGATTTGGGTGAGTAATTTAAAAAGAAATTTTTTGAATTTTAATTTGACATTTTTTTAATTATTTTAGGTAAAAATCAATTGACTTCTCTTCCTGCATCAATTTTTGCTTCGTTAATAAACTTAAAGCAGCTCTATCTTGACAACAATGCTTTTATCGATCTAAATTCTGACATTTTCAATTCTCTCAACAGTCTTCAAGCACTTTGGTTATCAAATTGCGAGATTTCAACATTAAAAACTTCTTGGTTTAATTCACTTGAAGAACTTCATAATTTACAGCTGGATAACAATCAGATTTCAACACTTCCAAATAATATTTTCGCAGCAAATCGTGGACTTCAAGTTCTTAATTTAAGCAACAATAAGTTGAAATTTCTCTCAGCTTTATCATTTTCAACTCGCATGGATCAATTTAAGGAAATTTATGCAAATCACAATGAAATTGAAGAAATTGATAAAGAATTTTTTGACATCACTGAAACTCTGAAAATTGTTGAATTCGAAGGAAATTTATGCGTTGATGAGAAATTTGAAAATTTTGATGAAAATCGCGAGGAAAATTTGAGCAAATTTTCAGCTTGTTTTAAAGAACATTCAACAGAAACTGTGATGACAACTACAACACCAATTGCAACTACAACAACAGCTGTGACAAGTACAACTATCTCATCTACTACTGATGGTGGAAATTCACAATGGAAAGAATTTGTTAGATTTTTGCCTGCTTTTATTGTGTTTATGATTTTTGTTAAATTTGGATTGTAAAAATTACATTTAAAATTTATTTTTTTGATTTGTTTTTGGAAAAACTTTAAAAGACTTTTAGGTAAAATATGAATGATGTCTTCATTCTTTAGAAATTTGATGAAAATTTTTGCTTTTAATTTACTTAACTCAAAATACATAAGGGCAGGGTTGGAAAAACAGATATCTGTTAACAGAATTTGTCACAAATTTTGACAGAATCTGTTCTGTCACAGAAAAATATTTTAATAGATGAAATCTGTTGAGAGACGAAATTTGTTAATATACAGAATCTGTTAACTATTAATTTCATCTGTTAATAGATTTTAACAGATTTCCAACCCTGCATAAAAGAGTTTAAAGGTCAATTAAAAATTATCAAAAATTTGAATACTATTTTTGTATTGTTAAACACTTCAAAGGAAAGGAAGAATTTGAAACTTTTAAAAGTCTTGCTCGAGTAACTAAAATCTATTAAGTTCTTCTTTTTACTTGCTGTGTCATATGAAGAAGCATATTGAAAACGTTTACTTCACTTTTGCTTGCTTGGGATACTTTCTACAAAGTTTTTGATAAATAAAATTTTGTTAACTTTAAAGAAATGAAATTTTTATTTAAATTTTTCACTCTTGTCTGTTTAAACATTACATAACGCAAAATTTGACATTTTTCTCTTTACGAGCCAAACATTATACAAAATTCTGAATTTTATATAGTGCTAACGCAACCTTTAATTCCCCTCCTTATTTTACATTACGTAATACTTAAACAACCATTTATACCAAGGGTGTAAGCTCTATCACATAAATTATCAAAAATATCAAAATTGCAAAAAAATTCTTGATTCTTTTCATACAGAAAACATTTTTAAATAACCACTCTGTTTTGCTTATCAAAAGTTTTAACCTCTTGTATTTAACATAGTGTTCTTCAAATTTTTTTTTATCCTGAATTCTAGAATCAAGTAAAAATTAACGAGATATCAAAATCGGAATTTCTTCGGTACCGGTACTTTAGGAACCCATAATAAAAAAATTTTGCTAATTCGAACTTGTTTTGGAGGAAGATTATTTTATCAACAAGTCTTCCATGCAGAAATTTGTAACTTTCATGTGTACTGCAATTCAATGAGTTAAGCCATCATCGTCAATAAAAAAAAAAGTTTTCTTTTTATAATCTTCTATTTAAAGACAAAGATTTAATTTTTACCAATTATCAAATTTAACGGTTTAAACCGTCAAGCCACTAAAAGGCCATAAACTTTTTTACATTTTCTAAACTAGATTTTTATGTGACTTTCAAATAAATAAAAAAAAAACTTTTTTCAAGTAATAAAAATAAAATTTTTCAATTCATTTCATTTCCGTCCCTTTAATATCTATCCACCCAAAAAACGAACGTAATACTTGAATTTATTTTCGCCATAAAAGCAATCAACGAGTGTAAGCGAGAGAAGAGTGAATAAAAATTTGTTATCGGGGTGTATACACAAGTCATTAAGAATAAATTCGTTAGAAGAGAGTAAGTGAGAGAGTATAGCGCAGTAAATGAATGTGCATTGCATTGAAAGGGTCGTTTATTATTGTTGATGATCGTTATATACTGCAGTAACAACAGTTCAAATTGTAGCTGGAAAGAAAGAGAAGAGAAAACTGAAAACAATATTAATGATAGTGATTGAAATGGTTCCAGTCCATCAACGTCATAATCGTTTCCATTTTCATTTATCTTCATGTCATTTTGACTCGCTATGAGACTTCTTCTTTTTTCCATTTGTCTCTTTCTCTCTTTCTATCATACTTGTAATGCACATATGGGTTAGTTTTTTTTGAATGTTTGTGACAACTATTCATTTGTATGCAGAGATGGCAATCGAAATTCTAAGAATTTTTTGTTCTTTATGTAAGTTTATGTGCAGTTGATGCAATTCAAATGATTGAATAATCTTCTTTATTGTGTGTATCACATTCATTAGAATTAGTAATATAGTAAAATCAAAAGATTGTCAAATCAATTGAAATTTGAAATTTAAAATTTTAAGAGCTTTTTGAATGTTATTTAAAGAGAAGTTTAAATAATTTTGAGCCTTCACAAAATATATTCAATAAAATATTTAAAAAAATTTTCAACCGTTTACGCATTGAAAAGTTTTCGATATATACACGGAGAAAAATATTTTATAACTGGCATAAAGTTTTTTCGATTTGTCCCTATAAATTGAAATTTATAAGCGTTATAAAGAAAATTTTTGAGTGTTATAAATTTTTTTATGACGCTTATGAAAAAATTTATGACACTTAAAAATTTTCTTTTTAGCGCTTATAAATTTCATTTTATAGACACAAATCGAAAAATCTTTATGCCAGTTATAAACTATTTTTCTCCGTGTATAAGCAAAATAGATATCTTTGTGAAGTTATCCAAATTTCAGCCAGTCAAATTTTCGGCCAATTTTTTACCAAAGGTCAAACAGACCCTAAATTGGAAATAATTAATTTAGAGAAAGAAAGGAAAGTTATGATTTGTGAACTTTTACCCAAAAAAGTTTATTAGTATTTCGGCCGATCAGTTACGTTTTCAATTACGTCATTTCAGCCAATCTGTCTGTTTTAGATTAAAGTTGTCTGCAAAATCGGCAGATCTTTTAAAATTGATTTTCAAAATTTTCGAAATTTGTTTAACTGAATTTTTTAATTTTTGTCATTTTTTATTTTGATAAAATTTCTAATCAAAAATTTTGGCCGACAAGTAGAAATCTTTTCCGGTCGAATTGTCTGCTGATTTCATAACCGACAGTTAAGACTAAAAAGACTATTATTGCCGAAAATTTGGCCAAAATAATATATGTGAAAATGTAACTAACAGGTCGAAATTTAAACTGCTGAAAAATTGACTAGCTTTACACGGCTTTAACTTTTATTGAAAATCAAAATTAAAAAGTTTAAAATTCACTTCAAATTTTTCTAAAATAACATAAATCATTTCAAGTACGAAGAAAAAAAAACGAAAACATCATCAATCATTATCACAATCACATATAATGCAGCTTGATAGCAGTTGTGTTGTTTGAAAGCTGATATAATAACAATATCAGCAAATAAACTTCAATTTTGTACATTTTTTCTAGGTTGATAAGCACATTAGTGTGAACTCTTTCTTTTATATGTTGACAATATTAATTTTAGTTCAATTCATAGTGCAATGACTTTTCAAGGCTTTTCACGACTCTTTAGAAGATTTTAAATATTTTTCTTAAATTTTTACACTCTAACAAAAATATTTTAAAATTAATTTTTTTACACTTAAAAATTTTGCTATACAAAGCAAGGCATGAAAGTAAAAACCTCAAAGATTCAAGTGAAATTTTCTCAATCGAGTGCCTTTTAATGAAATCATTATCATTAATTTTAATTAACATTCAACAAAAGCGAGAAATTTTTTTCTCTTTCTCCTTCTTCCTCTCATCTCGTTTCTATGCTTTAAATAATGATGGATTACCATCATCATAATTACACAGTAGCTCAAATATACTGAAAATGTGTACAAGAGTGAGAGAGATATGTGTATCGTTTGATGTGCGTGAAGTCATGGGGTATTGCGTGTGTGAAACATGACGAAATTTAAGGTAAGTTTTAGTTGAAGGAAAATAAATGATTTTTTTGATAAATGGTTTAATTTTTAAAGAGAGAAATTTTTAGTTAAATAATAAATATTTAGAGAATTTTTTGATTTACACTAACTTTATCAAGCAAAGAAGTTATTGATAAAAGGAACCAAAATAACTATGATATATATATAGTCAAAATATGACTATTTTGTTAACAGTTTGCTTTAACTATAAGATGCTAATTTTTTTTTTAACTTGAGAGTTTCTCATGAAATTATTAAATTTTATTGTTATTTTATTTCGTCCCTACTGACTAAGAGTACTTATAGCGGGCTATGCTCGCTTTACAATAATTTTTTACATAAAACCTTATAATGAATTTTACAAAATTTTTCCTTATTAAATCATTCTTTTTCAAACCGAACGCTCTAACTCTCGGCCACCGAGGCGCTCAACTGTTCATATTCATACTAATACATACAATGACTTAGAGTTATAAAAAAGAATCTAGTTAGTAGCTTTTGGTTAGTACCGTGTTTTTGCAAGTAAAGAAATGTTTATATTTAGGTTCTAAAATAAGTGCTAATATAAATTTTTTTTTCAGAAGTTTGAATATAAAAATCGGCTCTTTTTTTCGAAGGAAAACTGCAATTCATTTAGCTACAAAAATTAGAAGCTTGAATTATTTTTCAGAATTTAACCAGGAGTAGCCATTTGGGTAAAGTATTTTTTGGCTACTAGCTAAGGTTTGCAGTTTAGCAAAACTGTTTTAAACTGAAAAAAATTGAAAATTAATTTTCTATTTATTCTGTGTTTGCATCTAATAATTTTTATAGCATTTTAATTAATCAGTAAAAGAATTGAAATTTAATATTGTTTGGAAGTATATAAGAAGAAGAAGAAGTATGCGCATACTTCCAAACACTAAATTCTGAAAAAAATTCTGCTTTTTTACCTCATTTTTTTACTAAATCTTTCTTTCAAATCTACGACATTTTCTGAATCACTCCCGGTGTTTTTGCT
>JACWBX010002730.1:0-23236 GCA_014622435.1 Polypedilum pembai | reverse complement strand
TTCCAGTAAACTAAGATTAGTTTGCAACCAAATTTCAAAATGTTTTCGGACTCTGATACATACTAATCAGAAGTCAGTATAAAGTAGAGTCAGTCAATTGATAAAACTTAGTAAAGAAAGTCGTAATAATATTTTTCTCGAAAAATAAGTCAATTACATGTAATTTAAAAAAAAAAGTTTTTTTGCTTGCTGCCGTGTGTATATGTATAAATCATATTAAAGCACGTTAAATTAATAAAGAGTGAGCTTTTACTCGTTTAATATAATTGAGTTTTTTATAACTAAAAGTACAATGAAAATAGCAGTGATTTTGCTTATAACTTGTTTCGTCCTGAATTCTCAAGCGAGCAAGAGTGATAAGAGAAATGATAAGCAAAAAGTTACTAAACCAAATAACAATCATCACCATCATAGAAATACAACTCCTAGTCACAATCATCATAATAACACAAATGTTCATCAAAATCACACAAATAGCCATCAACCACATCAAAATCATTCTGATCCACATGCTGTAAATTCTGAAAATATAGGATGGAGTTTAAATAACAATAATCAAGCACAACATCATAACAATCCTAATGGTTACGCATTACAATCACATGAAGGATCACATCATGTACAGCACTCTCAAATGCAGCCTCAACAGCATCATGAAATTCAACCTATGCAACAGCATCAACACAATCAACCAGCAGGAAGTGGAATTGGTGGGACACTTTTAGGAGCTGGTGTTGGTATGGCATCTGGTGCATTAGGTGGTTATTTGTTGGCAAATGCACTCAATTCTGGTGGAGGATCTTCTGAAAAAGTTAACGATCAGCAAACCACTATTGAAGCCGAAACAACTATTCAGAATATAATTTCTACAGAGCAGTCAATGGTTGCTGCTTCAGAAAATTCTGGAAGTGAGGATACTACATTGGCAAGCTCAATAGATGAACTTAACTCTACTTCAACTAATGAGGCTTCACAAGTTTCTGAAACTCCATCAGTCATAATATCAACAGTAACACAAGAGATACAAACATCAACACCGGTTACAAACGAAAATAATCATTCTGTTGGTTTAAAAATTTCTCTAAATATTATCATCTTTTGTACTCTGTTTCTAATGGTTTCGGAGTAAATCGCAAAAAAATCACCATTAGTCATAAATTACGAAATCAACTGAAAGTAACAATTATTGCTAGTACGTCAATGGGGAAACGAATGTTGAATTTATTTAGCAAGTTTACTTCGGAATTATTAGCTGAAATTTTTTATTTATATTGATCGTTTGTCATAAACTATGAATTTTATTGAGGATGCATTAAATTTAGAGAATTTTTTTTGTGAATCATTTAAAATAGCAACAATCAAGAATTTTAAAATTTTTATAATTTTTCAACATTTATTATGAAATCAATACCAAATGCGCTTCAAAAAAGCTTTTTAACTTATATTACAGCTTTCCATGTATCATTTAGTAAAGTTTATTTATCAATTAACACAATTTGTACGCGCTAAAAAGCCGAACATTGCTATTTCTTTTACGTCGATAAAATATTGAAAATATATAAAATATCTCATCAGTTTATCCTGAGATTTCGACGAGTGAAATCTGAAAATAACAAAAATAGTGAATAAATAAAATGATTAGTTTTCTAAAGTTATTTACTGTATTTTCAATCATGATTTCGATGAATATTGCAGTAGCAAGACATCATAAGCAGACAACACGAAGAACGACGCAAGCAACTACTGCTGCTACACAAGCTACCCAACCTACACAACCTCCACCTCCATATCAAGCTCAGGAACCTCAACAGCCAGTTGTTGTTCATCATGTAATTCACCAACAACCTGGCCAAGCATCAAGTGGTGGTGGTGGAGGCTTAGGTACAGCTGGAGGATTAGCCGTTGGTGCTTTAGCAGGTTTGTAAGATTGATAAAGTTTTCAAAACACTGTTAAACATTATAATTCAAAAAATAGGTGCCGCAGGTGGATATGCAATCTCGAAGGCACTTGAAAGTGATGAAGATAAAAAAGATGATGACAAAGGAAGCACAACAACGACTGCTGCAACAACAGTAGCTGCAACAACGGCAGCAAGCACAAGTCATGATTCATCTACAACTATTTTTGTAACACCAATTACAACCAGTGATAATTCTACAATGGCATCAAATGAGACAACAATAGTAACAACTGTAGCACCTACAGCAGCAGCTGTTTCAAAAGCTTCATTAACGTCAGAAAGTGTTTCATTATGGCTACTTTGCGTGTCAGTTCTTTATAAAATTTATCTTTAATTCCCAATAAATGGTCAAGTGACTTATGAATCTAAATTATTTATAAATTAAATAAATATTCAATGAATTACCATGTTGACGCTCACAATCAATTACAATTGCGTTCACTCTAATGAAAGTTTTTAGGTGTTGAATTATCATCTATAATTTATATGTGAAAGGAATGGAATGTTTTTCATCAATATTCATATTGATTCTAGTGACTCATTCAAACAATGAAAATAAGTAAAAACTGTAATCATGAGTTCTTAATAAACACTTTTTTTTGACGAAATAAGACAATGAAAATTTAAATTATAATTAAGTTATATTTGAAATTAATCAGTCATAGTCTTTTTCGAGAATTTTCTAGATATTATTAAGAATCAATTAGAAAGTAAATTGGTAAATGTAATAATGTTTATGGACAAACACTATCATTTTTGTTATGCATTTTTATTTACAATCACAATCTTAATTGAATTTCAAAATAACTAAATTTCACTTGTTGACTTTACACACGCAATGTGATGATTCATGTTATATAATGGTTACTTAGTTATTATACTTTTTTGCAAATATGTGAAAAATATTTAGAGTAATTAAGTTTTTGTTATTTTACATTACCTACGTGTTTATATCGTTGCTATCTTTTTTATTATCACATTTTGTATCACATGATCTGCATCAGCGACAAATAAAAAGATATAAAGAAAAAGCGTCAGTCTGTAAGAGAAATAAATAATTATTATTAAAGGTGTAATATATTTTCAATCGAATCGCATCAGTTAATAAATTGAAGTTAAATAAAATACAGAAGTTTTAAATTTTTCAGATTTTTTTCATCTTTTATTTTTTTACTTAATTTTTTAGCATTATAAATTTTTGATGATGAGTTTGAATTTAAATTCAAATACATGCATCATTCATCTCTTTTTGTTTGTTGTTTCATAATGCATCCATGATCGAATATTCTTAAAAGGAGAATTTTTTACGTTTTTTGCAAGGATTTTTTTTTTACAAATTGTCGTTCTTTTTCTTTCTCGTTTTCTGTATCTGTGTGTATTGTAAAAAAAGGATTTCTTTTAAAAAACTCAAGAGAATTTTTTCTAGGCAGTAAAGGATGAGAGTTTAAAAAAAAGAGGGATAAATCATAAAAAAACATGCAAGTGGAAAAACGGGACAAAAACGAAAAACAGTTGTGGATCATTTAGAAAATAGGAGACGAAACAGATACAGACATTTTATTTGTTGTTGTATTTTTCATTTTTGCAGTTGTTTTACGACATAGCTATAGTAGGATTCGTGTCCAATTTTTTCGTGTCAATTTGAAATTCTTTGGGCACACGACGCCAATTTGTAGCATCGAAGTAATAATAGGTGCCTCGTTCAATCGTTCCACTCTTGTCATAATTCGTATGGCCTGGTACTCGCATAAGCCAAATTTTCTCCTCGATATGATATCGCCAATCTCGATTGTAACTACAATAAATTAAATTTTTAATTTTCGTAATAAATATGAAAGAAAAATGGTATATTTACAGTTCATTTGCCGCAGCTAATTGCATCACATCACCACAATTGGTGTAAAAGAGAAAAAAGAGCAAATCATCCTTGTACTGTTTCATTTTCATCTGTGCAAGTTTGTCACGAATTGCTACATTAATTAAATACTCAGATGGAACGGGAAAATCAATGTCCTGTGGTCTCGCAGGCGAGTCTGAGAATGGTCCGCCAAAACTTTGATAAAGATTCTCCATTGAATTAAGATTTAATCCTAGAGCCGTTAAATCTTGTCCCATTGCCAATGAAACGAGATTAGGATCTGATTCTGCTGCGCGAATGAATGTGAGCAAACCAATCATGCCAAATTGATTATTTACCATCGTTGGTGGGATGTTTGTCACTAGACCATTTGGCGACGTCTGCACACCTCGTTTCGCCTTTTCACTAACATTACTTGACATATGTCCGCTGCCCATCTGATGACCTCCCGTGACTGTTTCACTTTGCATCATGTCCATACAAAGATTTGATCCAATTGAGTTTTTACTGTCACCACTCATCAGCGAATTTGAATCCATCATTCCCATTTGGTGATGATGATGATGATTTCCTCCCGCTGATCCAATTACTGACGACACAGACACTGACGATTGATGTTGACTCACAACTCCACTCCCTACTGCTCCCGCCACATTCTCCGATGTTCCTGGTAGCGCTGGAAAATCTTCACTTGACATTTGAAATTCTGTCTGCTCCGATGTAGGCTGCTTCACCATGCCAACTGCAACAAAAAAAATTAGAAAATTAAAATACATAAACGAAAAAAAAATAGACAATAATAATGAATAAACGAATAAATTATTTATTGCTCGGTCACTCTCATTTTGGATTTTTTTATGGTGTGCATATCGAGCCTACTTACTTACTACCCATTCACCTATTATCAATAGATACATATAAGCAGGTAGTGATTAAAATTTATGAATGTATAATATACATAGAGAGCTCACGACGAATATGAGTGAGTGAGAAAGAAAGCAAATTGTGAAGGAAGAAATTGATATATTAATTAGTAATTACCATAGGGCTTGCTGCCAGGTGCTTGAAGTACATTTGAATGTTGATCGTTTTGTCCTCGAGCGTTCGTCAGCGATGGAAATTCACTCATATCTAGAAGCGTCGGTGGAGTTGAGTCTGCCGCTGAACCGAAGACTGATTGAAAATTGTTAATGCCGCCACTTTGAGATCCATACCGCGTTTGTGATTGCATAAAGGAGCCCATATTAAGAGAACTTGTTGCTGATCCGAATCCACTTGCGCCTCGCTGCTGTATCGAAGATGGATTGTTTTGATACATTCTCCTATTCATTGGCGCTCCACTATTGCCTACACCACTTAAATTTGCAGCACCGATTCGATTTGGCGATAGCTGTTGATTTTGCTGCTGCTGGCCAGACTGCGTCACAAATTGGTTGGAATTACTTGGAGGCTGATTTTGCTGCTGAGATTGAAACATCAACGAGGACGTTGGCGTCACATTGCCCGAAATTGAGTTGGACGTAGTAAAACCGCTATTCGTGTTTCTTGTCAGTGACGCTGATGGAATCCGTGGCGGTTGTTGAAAATTTAAATTGGCCATGACCTAAAACAAACAAAGATTAGATGGTATGATGAGGATGACGATTAGATAAAATATAGTTAATAGAGAATGAGAAAAGAGTAGTGTATATTAGAGGCGCAAAAAAGAAGGAAAGTACGTAAACACACAACATACAGAACACAGGTGAAGTTTGTTATTTATTTTAATGAAGATCACAACGATGATGATGATGATTATAGCCATTCGAATGGAACGCTTATGCCACAAAAAGTAAGTAGTAATACAATGTTTGAAAGAAATGCTAATTAATTTTGGCAAAACGCAAATTTCCTCTTTCTTTCACTCTCTTTTCTCATCGTCTGTTCCTCTGTTTTTATTCATCCAGTTTCATTCTTTTTTGCAGAATTATTATTATGTTGAAAGAATCATTATTGCACGCAAAGACGATGATGATGATACAAGAGAGAGAAAGAGTGAAAATTTAAATGAAATTTTCCAAATCCAGCCATTCATTTTATTTTGTACACTTATTTTTTTTCTCTCCTCTTTCTCTTTACTCTCCTCTACTATGAATGTACGAAATCTCAATTGCAATAATATAAAATTGCGTATTATACAAAGATAAGAAATTGAGCACAGGAAAGGTCAAATGCATGATTGTAGTACACTTACGATGATTAACTCATAAAACTATGAAGTGCAAATGCCCGAGTTAGCCAAAATTCTCATGTAATTTGATAATAAAGAAATTTCTATTGTTGATGAATTTCAATTTGCAAAATTCTCTCCTTCTATCGCACTCAAGCCTGTTTAATATTTAATATTATTATTTCGTTCACTATGAATGATATAATTAAGGACTACTAGGGACTTGAATTGCCTTAGTTTATCGTAATTTTTTGATTTATTTTCCAATAACTTCTCTTCAACACCACAAATGATCTTATGAAAAATTAACTTCTCAGCTGAACGTTTGATATTTGATTTACGAAAAACTCGTTTTGCTTTTTACAACTCATTTACTCTTTTCTTCTTTTCTAATAAATCTCTCACTATTGAAACTAAACAGAAAACTATCTGTTGAATGTTTTTTTTCTATAATTAGGTAGTTTAATATCTTTAAATAGCTTTAAATATTTATTTTTAAAAGATTGATTGACAATAATAAACCAATTGTATGTATTAGTGAAAGTATCCACGAAAAAATGAAAATTGTTTGCGAAAAAACTTTAAATCATTGACTCGGGTGACTTTTTAGTCAATTTTTTTTCGTGCTTCATCGAGTAAAGTGGAATTCTCTGGTAAAATCGTAATTACTTAAAATTTAGGCTTAAATTAATTAAATAAATCAATAGCCATGGCTCTAAGCGATGCTGACGTTCAAAAACAGGTAAATATGAGTGTACTATTTGAATACTAATTTTTGCATTAAAAATTTTGATTTTGAAATATTTTTCATTATATCTCAAAGATCTAAGAGCAAATCCTCTTTCCTTTTATATAAATTAATACCTTTAGGTCCGATGTCTTATATTTACGGTTCTTTTTCCTTGACATATTGTTGAGTTTTTTGCTAAATAAAATAATCTTTTCAATCCTTATCAATGCCAACTTCGATACGTTTCCTCCTTGTCTTCAAAAGTTTTCTTAAAATAAATTCCTTAAACGGATTCTTCTAAAATATTTGCATTGTCTAAATCTATTAAAATCATTATATTCATTCTAAATTGGTGTAAAAATTATGGATATCGAGTCACGAGATTGAAGAAATTTTGATCATGTGAACAAAAGTATTCATACCATATTTCAATGTGTTTTTTAATTTTTTTAAATGAAAACTAATCACAAATCAATCATTCCAGTTGTCTTATCATTGTTCAAAAATTTAAATTAAAATTTTATTGATTTTTATTATTATTTTGCTTATTCGAAAAAATTTCGCATAGAAAAAAAAGAGAAAAAAAAAATATTGAGTCACATGACATGAATGTATATTTGTCTCTTTCTCGCTATTGGCGATTTATATACCAAATGTTTTTATTTTTCATCTACTTATGATTAAATATGTAATGTTTCTTTTTAGATCAAACATATGATGGCTTTCATCGAACAAGAAGCCAACGAGAAAGCTGAAGAAATTGACGCAAAGGCTGAAGAAGAGTTCAATATCGAAAAAGGTCGCTTGGTGCAACAACAACGTATTAAAATTATGGAATATTACGAAAAGAAAGAGAAACAAGTTGAACTGCAGAAAAAAATTCAATCATCAAACATGCTAAATCAAGCTCGTCTTAAAGTACTCAAGGTTCGCGAAGATCATGTACGTGCAGTGCTTGATGAAGCTAGAAGACGATTGGGTGAAGTTACTCGTGATTCATCAAAGTATTCACAGCTTCTTCAGTCTTTGGTCACACAGGGATTGTATCAGATGATGGAAGCAAACGTTTTAGTTCGTGGACGACAAGCTGATGCCCAATTAATTCAAAATGTCCTTCCTTCTTCTGTAGAACAATACAAACGCGAAACCGGCAAGGATGTCGTAGTGACACTCGATACCGAAAACTTCCTTC
Source organism: Polypedilum pembai (assembly GCA_014622435.1). NCBI lineage: Eukaryota > Metazoa > Arthropoda > Insecta > Diptera > Chironomidae > Polypedilum > Polypedilum pembai. The sequence goes on along the minus strand of JACWBX010002730.1, from coordinate 15,286 downwards.
CAGCAGACTCAACTGGCGGAATTGAGTTAACCGCTCTTCAAGGACGTATTAAGGTTTGCATAATAAAATAATTCAAATGTTTATAATGGATTAATGATTTACATCATTATAGGTCGTTAACACCCTCGAGTCTCGATTGGAAATGATTGCTCAACAGTTAGTTCCTGCAATTCGTACAGCACTCTTTGGAGCAAACAACAATCGTAAATTCACAGATTAAGTGCACGCATCAAAATCAAATTATCATAAAAGTAAACATTTTCATCTTCAACAATATTTGCAAGTAACTGTTTTACCCTTTATTATTTCACGATTTTTACCTATTGAATCATTTTTGTTCGTTTGAGCATAGCCGAAAAATTATTATTGACATATTGATTATGTGCGCGCGCTATAGAACATAAAACAATTATATATTAGCCGTTACACTATTATATGCATGAAAGTTTAGTTTTTGTTTTTTTTTTCTCTCGTTTAAAGGAGCGTTTACTTATAAAACTCTTTCATTTTTCATTCCTTCTAAAAGATGAAACAAACTTTATTATATTATGTACGAGTGCGAAATACTTATTAGTGAGATACAAACAAATTTATTCAATTCTAATCGTTGCAAAAAGAATATTTCTTAGTATGGTCTTTATTAAAATATGATATATTACTAAGTGTTCATAAAATGAAGAGTAGAGACAAAGACACATAAAAAACTCAGCATCTACAAAGACACCTTTTATTTTTTGTTGATCCAATTTCATTGAAGTTTAATTTAGATGCTTGTCCAAGTCTATAAAGAATAAACTACAAATATTCAAGCCAAAAAAATTAAAAAAAAATTGTAATGAAAACTTGGGAATGTGCACAAGAGCAAAAATCACAACTATCACCATACAACAACAATTATTCCAAGTCAGTTATCACTGCATTGAAAAATTTATAACATCTTTTTTCGTTATGTAATGATGTATTTTATGCAAAATCACAAACACTATCATGTGATGCGTAAAGTTTAAATTTAAAAGTATTATTTTAATGTAGCTTATAACTAAAAGTGAATCGACGAAGCGAGACGCTACAAAAATTGAGAGTAATAGAAACTTGATATAGGAAGCTAGTTAGATGTCAAAAAATATAAAATATATATACAATACAATACGGATATATCTATACATAAATATTTACTCATATTCTTTTCTTCTTTGAGATGTTCAATTTATCCTCAGATTAAAAATAATAGTAGTAATTATAATGATGATATTATGTACCTTTCCAAATGTCACACAATCAAAAGAGAATCAATGTATAGGAAAGCACAAGAACTTATTCTTTATCATGTTGGTATTACAACAACACGCTATACAACAATTTCTGAGGATATCTGTTGATTTCAAACAAAAAAAATTAGAAAAAATATATAAAAATTGAATATTTGTAGTTTAGGCAGTAACATACGTAAAAACAGCAAATTTAAATTTGATACAAAGCTTTTCTTATCAACAGCATCAGTGCTTTGATTTTACCAGATTTTATCATTAAAATTTTCTGCTAATCTAAAAGCATTTTGGTAAGAATTGATTCCAAGAATTTAAATTTTACATTGAGTGTTAAAATCAAAATGATAAAGTTAAAGACCCTAAATTGTAGACAAGCAAAGTCATTCAAAATTTTCTTGATTTATAAAATCGGACTTTTTTTTTCTTCTCCTCACATAAACACCACAAATTTCTTGTACATAATTATAATGCATGACATTGTGAACATGCAATTTAAAGTTTCTTTTAATAAAGTTATTATATTACATATATGCAACAGTCGGCCACAAATAGAGAATATATATAGATGTGAACAAAATTGAAAGAGAAAAATTATAAGAATGCATATGATTATGAAGAATAAATAAATAAAATATATCGAAAAAAAGCAACAAATTGTCTTTAATTGAGCTTAATTTATTTTTTTAAACAGGTAAATTTTACATGCTTAAGTTAAATAATTTGATGATCGATAAATGCACGTGAAGCCATTTCATCTCGTTTCATTTTAATCAGTTTAGAAATCTTTTTCGCATTGGGCAGGTTATTGAGGAAATCAATTATTGTTTTATTTTTCAGACCAAAGAATCTATCACCATCTGGCATTATTATAGAATTTGATGACTTTGATTCAAACATTTGTAGTTCTGAATGTACGTCGTCAGTGTTTGTTGCTGTAAATCTTACAGATGGATCATTTTCTTTATAAATTTCAAAAAGAGGAGAAGATCCATTGTCGAGAATTCTACAGATGTAATTGTATCCGTTATATACTCTTGATATCTTGTAACCAACTGGATATATAATTCCATCTGCAGTATGATAAGATGATAATCTCAAGCGATCTGTTACAATCTTTCCATAATTCAATATCGTTATTCCTTCGTTACTTAAAACTACAGGCAGTCGTGGATTAGGTTGTTTAGTCGTTGGTGGTATTTTCTTCTTTATCTCGCTTACTTCAGAATTCGTATCTGAGTTCTTCCTCTTTTTGTATTTTGTATTCAATTCATTTTGAACGTTACTGGAACTCTGATGAATAAAATCAAAACTCTCAGGCTCATATTCAATAAGTTTTTTGATTAAAAAATCTCTCTCTATGTTAGATTTAGCTATTAAATCTTGGGTATATGAAACTTCATCGCATAAACTTGCATTTTCCTAAAATTTTTGATAAATTTAATAATTTCATGAGTATTTTATATTTATAACTTACAACAACATAATTTTTTATGGAACGTTTGATCCTTCGAATTTTTCTTTCATATGAGTCCATAATATGTCTTATTTTCTGAAGAAATTCAGATTAAACTTTTTAAAGTTGATTGAAACAAAAGTAAACAAACATTCGGATACTTGTTTCGAAAATATTCGATTTAAAAATAAAATTAAGATTTTTAGCTTTTTCTTTTCATAAGTTTTCCTAATTGTACCTTAAAATCATAGTTTAACAGAAAATTATTCAATTGAATGTTTCATTGTACATTTCCTACGTTTGAAAATTAAAGTTATCAACATCTTTGTTTGTTTTCATTTCTATTTTCGCGCTAAACGTGATTATATTTTCTCTCACATTTATTATTGTAAGCAAAAAGAATCAAGTCTTGATTATATAAGTACAAAGGTATAAATTTATATATAAACATATAAAAGTTTGAATATAATAGCACAGAAGTTTTGATATTGATTCGGATTAAAATTTTTCTAAAATCAAATCCGAAATCTTCGAATTCGAAAGAAAAGAAATAAACATTAAAATATTCCATAAAAATAAAGTTTGTTCATTTATTTAATTTTACTAATTATTTCACTGATGATAGAATAGTAGAGAGCATGCCACGAAGGCAAAGTTTAGAAAGAAACCCAAGTAATTCTAGTGATTTGAATCCTCGCAAGAAGAAGTTTCAGTTCTCAAAAGATAAAATGGCAAGTAATAACGAATATCTGTGTCCAATCTGCTTTACGACAATCAAGGAAGCCACAATTACTAAATGCGGTCACACTTATTGCGCCAAATGCATTACAAAGTCCATTGATATCTCAAAAGTAAGTTTTTCTGTTTATTGACAATTTGTTTTGATTAAAAATCATTATTTGATGAATGTGTATTGGCACGCATTTATTTATCAATAAAAAAAATTAATTAGAGCATTTACGTCTTATTTACAGTCATGTCCTAAATGTGGATCATCGCTCAATGTTGATCAGATTTTTCCAAATTTTCTTCTGAACGAGCTTATATCAAAACATTTAATGGAACAGAAGGAAAAAGAACGTATGTTCGCGACAACACCAAATATTGATGAAGATGATGATTCATTAGAGAACTTAAAGACTTTTCTTGCGACAGAATCAAAGAAACTGTCGTTATCGGAAGTTAACAAAATCCTCGAAATTTTTTCGCAAAGAAAAATTCTCTTAGAAGCAGAGTCGCAAGTTGCACAAAACAAACTATTACATGAATTTCTTCAGCATTTGCTCAAACAAACCGAACAACAACAACGAGAGCTGGATAAAAAAATTCGCTTGATAAAAGGTGATATGAAAGTTGTAGAGAACATTCTGAAAAATGTTCAAAATTCAGTTCCAAAAATGGAAGATTTAGAGAAGCATTTTGAAAAGAGCACATCGAACAACATAACTGATTCAAGTACAAGTAATGCTGGTCAACAGCTAAATGCAATTAGAGATGAAATGAAGCAGCTCATTACTGACATTGATTCATCGATGCCAAATGATACGGAAAATATAGAAAACAAGAACGAAGTTAATTCAGAACAACAATCACAACCACAACAAGACGATGCTCAAACAGCAGCAGCAACTTCTTCTCAATCGACTGTACAAGTGTCTTTATCACAGTCGTCCACATATAAAGTTAGAAAACAACGAATGTTTCAGCATTTCGATGACTTTGTTAAATGTTATTTTACAAATAGAGCTGATGATTTACATTTTCAACAAAATGAAGATGAAGTGATGATTACTGACACTAATGAAACAACACAACAAACACCAGCCACTTCTAATCCACAATTGCCAAAAGTAAGCAAATCGTTAGATGTTTTCCGTGAGAACTTGATAAAATTTAGTAAATTCAATCAATTGAGAACGTTATCAACACTAAATTACTCAAACGAAAATACTGTTATGCCATCAACAATCGTGAGTTCAATTGAATTTGACAAGGATTCTGAGTTCTTTGCTATCGCTGGTGTGACTAAACGTATTAAGATTTTTGACTACTATGCAAGCATTAGAGACGCAGTTGTCGACATCAAACATCCAATAAACGAAATTGTGTGTACGTCTAAAATTTCATGTGTAGTTTGGAATTCTTATTTCAAAGAGCTCCTTGCTTCATCTGATTATGAAGGAATCGTTACAGTGTATGATGTGGAGACGCGAGTTCGAAAGAGAACATTTCAAGAGCATGATAAACGTTGTTGGTCAGTAGATTTCAACGAGATTGATACAAAATTGCTGGCTAGTGGAAGTGATGATGCACGTGTCAAATTGTGGTCAATTGACTGTGAAAATTCAGTTGCAACGCTTGAAGTCAAGACAGCAAATGTTTGCTGTGTGAAATTCAATCCTAAGAGTTCTTGTCATTTAGCATTCGGCTCAGCTGATCATTGTGTCCATTATTATGACTTGCGAAACCTAAAAGAACCGTTGCTAATACTCAAGGTAAGTACTAATAGAGATTTTTAATTATTCTATATTATAATATTTTTCTTTTATTTTTTAGGGTCATAAGAAAGCTGTCTCATATGTGAAATTTCTTAATACAAATGAAATAATATCTGCGGGTACTGATGGCCAGCTAAAACTTTGGGATATAAATAAACATCCTTATTGCGTTCGTTCATTCGTCGGAGGACATATTAATGAGAAGAATTTTGTTGGATTAGCAACGAATGGTGATTATATAGCATGCGGAAGTGAAGATAATTCATTATGTATCTACTATAAGGTAAGAAGGCTTTTGAACACGAAACCTTACACTTTATGTGTATATATGTCACTTGTGGCACTTGCGCACTGTTGATTGACCTTTGAGGGAAAGAAAGCCGTTAACATCATTTATTATTTTTCTTCACTTTCTCGCATAGGGACTATCGAAGCAACTATTCAATTTGAGATTTGATTTACAACAACGCTATAGTGGTTACGATGTCGACACAAAAAGCAGTTCATCAGATAATGAATTTGTGTCTGCAGTTTGTTGGAAAAAGTCACTTTCATCCAATCAGCAATCGAATACAATAATTGCGGGTAATAGTAAGGGCATCATAAAGATACTAGAGTTGGTTTAATTGATCGAATTGAAATTTTATATTGTTATCAAGTCTCATTTTTTTCAAACAATAGGAAATTTTGTTGAATCAATTCGCTTAATGAGAAAGATTGTAGGAATGTTTATGAGTCATATATAAAAAGATTTTTCCTCTTCTCAATCCTCAAAATTCTCTTAACGCTTTTTCTAAATCTTCAAAAATCTACTTACTACCTATTATTGAAAATTCAATCAAGAAAATAATAAATAGATAATCAGTTCAATGAAGTAGAAAATAAATGTGTGTAGGAAAAAAACTCATAAGCTTATTAAAGAAAAACGTCAAGAAAATATTATACCTATTACTCTATTCTATAGATAACAGTTATTTAATAGGAAATAATATACATTACTTACATTGAACTAATAATTTGGGGATGTAAAAAGAAGAAAAAAATTGGCACCATACGCGCATACACAATATCTTTGCTGTTAAATAGCCATTCATTTATCTTCCCCTTATAATTGACTGATTCATTGTGTTAGAACGTTAACATTGGAGGAAACTTTTTGCTCTTTCCTTCCGTCTATTGTATTTTCTCTTGCTCTCGCGAGACGTTGATTATTATGATATAGATCGTGTATATGTATAGAGTATAATGAATATTTTTTTATAAACCAATTTCTGTTAATTGAACTAGATACTTTGCTGTCAATCTAATTTAATTTTTGCCTTAAAGAAAGTAAATTTTTAAAGGAAGTAAAATATTTTCCTATGAAATATTTTATTGATTTTAAATAGGAGAAAAGATTGAATTTAAAAAAAGATGGAAATGAATGACAATGAAAATGGAAAAGAAAATGATATAAAATGGAATTTTAAAGAGATGGAATAAAAAAATTTTATTTTTGGGGAGAAGAAAATATTTGAAAAGATTGTGAATCTGTGGGAAATATTGATTTTAATGAAGCAATAAAAAATCGAAATGAAATTTATGATAAAAGTTTTATATTATTTTAGATTTTGGTCGGTTTTCAGCTAATTTGTAAAAGTTAATTTGCGTCATTAAAATTTTTATTAATTTTAATTGAATTTTATTCAACTAATTTTCTAGTAAAGAAAATTTTGAGAATATTTCTTTGATAAAACAGTCAAGTAATGAAAGCAAGTACACTCTTAATATCAACGACACATTAAATTGTAAACGGAAATAAAAATGAGGGTGAAACTTGACTCTATAGAGTTATTCTATACACACTTACTTTTTACTTGAACAACATATTGTGCAAAGGATATTTTTATAGCAAAAAAAAAATTTATTTAGTAATTGCACTTTGATTTCTTTAATATTTTATATGAAATTGAATTTTTTGTTCAACTTGTTCACAAAAAAGATTTAAATTTTTTATCTTTAAGTAATTCAATTTGTATCACATTATGTATACTTTAACAGAATAGTTCTGTTATATTTGATAAATTATCATATTTCTTTTTGCTATAAGTCTGTCTGTATTATTCATCATATACAGTAGTAGCAGTTGAAAACACTTATAAAAGATATTTTTAGCAACATGCAAAAAAAGATAGAAATGGAACTGCTTTAACATCTCTTTAGAGACGAAACATGCAAATTAACTTTAGCTTTTCTCATAATGTTGTTGTTTTTAACACATATTACAACATAAATACTTCTTTATAAGTAATGTATATTCTTTTTGTTTTATCATCACACTATGTATGAAAAAGTTTAGAAGAATTGAATGCATAAGGTAGGCAGGCAGTTCTTTTACATAACAATAACTTCATGAAATTTCATTAGCAAATGGTGTGTGTGAGGGTAGGCACTAGCAAATATGTTGTTGCGTGTAAACTTTTCTTCGTCGCTTTTTCGCATTGCTTTTTAGCGCTTTTTTTGTTTTTTTATTATTTAAAAAAAAGAGACTTGGCAGACATAAGGGATTTTTATTTTATTTTTACGATCCACACATCATCATTACAACAACATATATAAGGATAAATGATGATTTTTAATATGAAAACCCGCATATACGTGAGTTTGAATTTCATCATCACTCGCAACATTTCTTTTAGCCGTAAAAGTGTGACATAAAAACCACGACGGAAATTCACTTTTCATAATGATACACATTTACCTTTTTTCCATCCGTTTATCATGTAACTTCTCACAGCTCTTTTTCAGATCAGTATTTCCCCTTAATTTTTTCTCTCCTCTCTCTTGATCTGATCCCCGCCAGTAATTTCCATTTCCTGCAGAGACGTTCCCTTCTTCATTCCTTACTACGTGAATTGCTTCCTCAAATAATGTTTATGTATGGTGGGATATTGGGTTCATTCGTTGTTGTATCATCCGTAAAAATATACTACTCACCGAAAAGTGTGCGAGAGTGAGTGAGAAAAAAAAGGAAATTTTATTTATGACCCCTTTTTTTCTGACTCCTTCCAGTTGGCAAGAGAAAGAGAAAATCATGTGAAAATTGTGGACCAAGAAATCATCATTAAATGTGGTTTGGTTTGTGAGAGAGTGAAAAAGAAGTGATGAAAAAATACATCATCAAGTTCCTTTTTCATTTCTGGTGGGAAAAATCCGCAAACATTTGTGATGTGTATGAGGAAGTAAAATTAGTTGAAATTAGGGTTGAAAGTCTTGTTGAATTCTTGTCGTGTTCGATGTTATTTTTTATGTTTCTCAAAAAAAAACTTGTACACATCGCTGTTGTGTGAATAAATTTTTTCTCTCCATTTGATATTGCTAAAACTTTTCATAATAAACTTTTTTAAAAGGAAAATATTTATTTTAAAGCTAAAAAATGCGCTAAAGAAGAGCATTTGATGCTTCGACATTTTATGACTTTATTTCTTGGCTTGCTTTCATTCTCGACTCGAGTGTGTAAGTAGTGCTCTTTGGGGAAAATGAAGATGGATTTGCTACAAGAAATGTTGTTGGTTTTTGAGGAGTGTGCTTACTTGTTTAAAAAGTGTATTCACTTAACAAAATTAAATATTCATGGATATAATGGCATGAAAGAATCGTTCGACAGTCTTCATTCTTCTTTTCCCTCCCTTTCTTTGTTTCATCTTGACGCCAGCTACCACTCCTTCCTCACACTCGTTTACTTTTATCCAAGCTCAATTTTCATTGTAAAAGATTCTCGACAATATTCAATAAGTGTACACAAACACATACACTCATCCACAACAAGACTTAAAAAGTACTGTCTCATGGCTAATGCTCTAAGCTTAACAAAAAAGGAATTTCGTTTAGTTCTGCATGTACATAAGAAAGAAAATGTTAAAGAAAAAATTTTAAAACCACAGGAAAATGGAAATTTGTGCCCGTACGAAACTGTTGTTGTTGGTGGTTGCTGTTATTGTTATTGTTGCTAATGCGCTTTGTGAACGTATACAGAAAATTGTAATTAAGTGCTTTGGTGTTTTGAGTGTTGCATGTTACTGATGCCGAAGAGTAGTTGTGTGTTGTTTTATGTTGTGTTGTGGAAACTAGATATATGCAATTATAAAATGTCAATTAAAATGGATCGACTTGTTTTTGTGAGTGCCATTGAAGGTTGCATAATGGATACACATTCTCAAGTGATTCTCCATGTAGCTATATTCATGTTTATTCGTATCACTATATTGAAAATGATCTTTTTGCCTCTGGTTGAATATGTATACACGATGTTAGGGAGCAACAGCAGGAAGGAGGTAAACTTTAATTCAAACATATTCCAAAATAGCCCTGGCATTGCTTATTTCGTTGGAGAAACTGAGAACTACGACTACTACTGCTCCCTGATTGTATATAAATCTAGATTTAATGATCTCATTTGACACAGCATTGCACTACATTCATATTGCCAAAAAAGGAGAGAGAAAATTCTCACTTGGTAGAAACTTTTTATCCAGCTTCATTTATTTTCATTTTAGTCAAATGTTTGCTAGATTTTTTATTCTTGATGACGTACACTCATTCAGGTAAGTGTGTGTGACTGTAGTAAGACGAAAAACATTTTCATCTTTTATTTGCTTGTTCTTTCTTTAGGTAAATATGACATTCTTGTGCAAAAGTTTTTGCACTCATGCATGTATAAATTGTATGCAAAACAATGCCTAGATACATACTTCCTTCATCGTTTTCTTCCTTGACTTTTTGTGTGAAGACATCAAAAAAGCCAAGAATATATGAGTTTCTATATTTAATGCTACAATGTTTTTCATTACTTACTTTCTACTACGTCTTGCTGTGTTGAATAACAAAAACATAAAATTCGTATGAAGAAAATTTTTAAGAGAATTCTTAAAGAATTGAAAAATATTCTGTCATTAAGTTTTCGTTATAATGTAAAATTGTTGATTTAAGATGACAGGCAGTTTTTAAAGTACTCTTAAATTTTTTCAAGATTCTTATAATTTATACAAATGATATTTTAAATAAAAGTTTTTTTATTAGATTTTTAAATGTCAACAAATTAATTGAAACTCAACATTTATTGTATTTTGTGAAAAAGAAATAGAAAAGAAAGAGTTTAAATTGACCAACTAAATATAGAATATAATCAAAAATCTACTTAATTTTTGAATATTTGGTTAACAATCTATTTTCAGTGCTTTATCAAGATTATCAAAAATTTTTTTTGAAAATTTAACATGCAATTTTCATGAATTCTTATATGACTTCAATTTTAAATGATTATTGTTCTGAAATATGGTACATTAAACTTTAGTCTTCTTTTTCAAACTTGTGTAAAACTAAAAGAAGAAGAAGAAGAAGAATATTTTTCATTCCATTAAAAAAGATTTTTAAGCTGCTTTAAAAGCAAAACTTTTTCTTCTTCTTTTACTGTAGGGAATTCATTAAATGCTCTGTAAGCAGATTGTATAGGCACATTTTATCTAGTAGTTTACTTTTACTAATGTGAATAGTTCCGCACGAAGGCTCATTTAATTTATTTTTGAATGTCTGCCATTCGTCTCAACTCGAAATTAAATTTTAAATTCCAAGTGTGAATCCTAGTTTTTTCAATAGTTTTTCGAGTAAACGAGTGTATAAGTTGGAAAGTATGTAAACGTTTTCAAGGCACATTAGCCATGAGATGAGAGAGATACAGTAGTAGCTAACCATTGATTTTAACATCCATACGCATTCATAGACTTGGAATGTTTAGTGAGTCAACAAATTTTTCACATCACACACTAATATGGCATGTATGTAAACAGTCGACTCGAAGGCAACAACATCAAATAGTACAACAACAGAGAGCATAGCACATTGGTGATGGCAGTGAATCGACATCGAAGTAGAAAAGGAGCAAAAGAAGGAGTTTGAGTAGGTTGGGATATAAACAAGATTGATTTGATTCTGATAGACTTTTATTTGATCTCTCTCAAACTTGCCGACGCATTTGTTTGCTCAGTGTACATCATTCGCTCTCCACCCACGTTCCCGATATATTTCCGTATATATATATAATGATGATAAGGAGAAAGAGAGTTGGAAAATTGAGAAATGGATCTCCATCGTGCGAGCGATAGAGGAGAAAGAGCAGAACATAATTCATTTACACACGTTTTATGGTTTTACAAGGAGAAATTGTTATTTACCTAGCATTGAAGAAGGAATTCTATTGGGATATTCTTTCTATCGCTAGCATGTCAAGTACTGGCATCAGCATCTTTTCCTTCTCTCCTCCTTTATTCACTTGCTCGCTATAGCGGTAGAAAAACGTTTCTTTACTGTGTTTCTTTCCACAACGTAAAAATGAAAAATATACGATGTACGTGATTGAAGACACGCTGCTTTCATGCGAGGAAATCATTTTCTATTCAGGCAAACTTCTCTCTCCCTACTTCACTCATTGTCCTCACTTTCTTCACTCTTTGTTATCTATACACTTTTTATGATTCTGCATGACACACTCAAGAGTATTTAAATAGACATAAAAATTTACAAAATGCCGTAAGAAATTAGTTTTTTATTTATTTAAAAAAGACTCGAATGACTGAATAAAATTATTTGAATTATTTTATGACTGTCTTTGTTGGCAAATGTAATCTGTTTTTGAGTGGTTTTTAATGAAAATGAGTGAGAATACGTATTAAATAAGTTTCATAATAAAAAGAATTTTTCTATCATTTTTCAATTTAAAATTCTTTAACTTTTCAGTTGCAGAGCTGTAAAATAACCAGCAAAGCATGAGAAACTCAAAAGTGCATTACATTCAAAGAACAAAGTTCTTGATAAAAAATTCCAATCTCGTCAACCACGGTCTTGATAAACATTACTTACTAAAGAAAGAAATGCTATTAAAAACTGATTTTCATATTCTCTGGAATCAACTGGTGCAGAAAACAGAGAAAAATTCCGCACGAGGAAATCTGCCAGTAAAACCGCGTGCAATAGCAAGCGAAAAACCAAAAAAGCTTGGGAATGATGAAAATTTTTTATTCTTACGATTACAGCAAAAGTAAAATGAAATTTTCACACAGCGGGGATAGCGAGGCAGACACTGAAAAAATTACTAATTTGTTGGTTGGTTTTTTCTTTTTCTCTCACTTGCAATTGTTGAAGCAGCAATGAAAAAAATACGGTAGACAAAGTTGAATTTTGTGCATAAAATATATTTTTTTCGGTGAGCAGGAAAGTGGTGGTGTAGTAAAATAAATTACACCGAAAGAATCTCATGAAGTAACGAAACTTTATAACTCTATTTTGTTCTGTATGGAAGAAAGAACAATCTTTATTTTCATTGAAAACTTTTTTAAATTTTTTATTGTTTTACTGATTTTTACATATTTAAATGAATTTGAATTTTAAATGACCGTTATATTTACATATTTTGAATGCAAATTTAAATTTCATTTTAATCATAAATCATGAGCATATTTTCCCTTCATAGCATGCGTTAAAGTTCACAGTATGACAAAGTCAAAAGCTTTAATAATTCCAAACTCTTCTATACTGCATTTAATCTCTCTCTAAAGCTTCCTTTTCGAGAGCAAGAGCACAAGTCTTTCGATACAGAGAATAATTTTAATCTTAATTAATTTATTTTTTCCTTTTTTCTTGCTCATTGCACTTAAGAGAATAGAAGAAAATTTGCATGAAAAATGTTTTTGCAACAATTTTTTAAATTTATATGTAAATGCATGCACACATAGATATATACAGTATATGAGTGAAACAAACCCTCAAAATTGTGGCTTTTGCAATGCAAAAAAAGTTTCGTTGCTCGCTTACACCATAAATTACTACGGCAGGGAGGAAAGAAAATAGAGAAAAGAGAGAAAAAACAAGCGCTAGAAAGAAGAATACAAAAAATTCATGACTATAGCTTTAGTGGAGGATCAAGTGGCTTTTTATACAAATTCAATTCCATAAATTTATGAAATGGGATGAATGCTAAGCCTTACGATAAAAAGTTTGTTTTTTTTTATGCAAGTATTTCACATATACCGTGTGTTGGACATTTTTGTTTCAACAAATGTGTAACTTTTATTGACAGCGTTGACATTAAGTGAATAGATGACAAGTGTTAAGTTGTTTTCATTTATGTTGATATGAGTTAAATTGAGGATAAATACATGCATACGCATATAGACAATTTTCCACGAGAGCAACTTTAAATTGCGAGCAATTAATATTTCATTATAAAAGGATAAGCGTAATAAAAATGTTATAAAAAAGTTTTTTAAGCTAAAGCGAAAGAGTAATTAATTAATTGTTAAAAAGGAGACGAGAGTGTAATGGATTTTGTAATAACAAAATTTTCTTTTATGACGGAAAGGGATGGATGGATGGATGAATAAACATTTTTTGGTTGATGTTTGAAAAGTTTGTTGTCGAAGAATTTAAGTGAGTTCAAAAATGAGGTCGTCGGTTCTTGTGCGCTTAGAAGAATGTTTATTTCAGAGAAAGATGAAGAAGAAAGTTGAGCAAATGGTGGTTTGCATTCTTAAACGATTTTATTGTTAGCTTAAATTGGTTTGAGGGGAAAATTTCATTTATGTAATGAGAAATATTTTAATTTTATCAATATTTTCACAGTTTCATAATTGAATTAACAAGACGAAGATGTTTCTATTAATTGAATAAATTTAAATTTTTGTGAGAGATAGAAAAGATAATTAATGTTTTACTAAAGTGGTTGAAATTGTTTTAAAAGTTTTTGTAACAAAGATTTCTAAATGTAAACAAAGAAATCAAAATAATGAAAATTAAAAGTTGAATTCATTAAAATCTCAATAAAATCAGTATAAACTTTAATAAATTAACCTGAAAAAACTGTGAAGCCTATTGTTAGCAAATTCCAATTGTTTATAATTTAATTTTTTGTTTAACTTCTTAGTTTGTATGAAAAATTCAAAAATAAAACAAATCAAAAAATCCGCCAAATAAATAAAATTTCTCCATTTTTAAAATTAATATTTTTCAATTTTTCCAATTTAAAAAAGATTGAGCACCCGTAAAATTGATTAAAATTACCAACCCATAATTTTTCAGCGCAATAATTTTATTACGCTTCGAATAATTTTGAAGTAAAGAAGTCTCATTAAGCTTGCATACTGTAATAAGTCTTCATAAATAGCATCCGTCATAATTTTCTCATTCACTTTACCGATCATATTTTATTCATTATTTATGCCTCGAGAAAAATTTCATGGACATAAGTCAGTCATATTTTATATTTTGTTCATTTAATGGCCTTTTATTTTTTTATTAGAATGAAATGAAATCCCTTTGAAACTGTAAATGGTTCCATTAAGAAAAGAAGATCTCAGCTTCCCAAAGTAAAATGCATGAGAAAAAAAGAAGAAGGAGCAAAAAAGTTTCCACAATTTCCGTTCATTAAAAATTTATTGCCAATTGAGTTGTGTGTAATGGCTAAATGGAATTCTGAGAGTTAATGGAAGCAAAAAATTCTGCTAATATTGATGTTGCAATAGGCAAACGCTGATAGCAGCTTTCACTCAGCAACAAGCACTGAAAATGTATTTTAATCTCCAATAAATTTGATATTCGTCGCTGCTATCGACAACAAAATTTTTATTAATTGCATTAACTGAAACTTGTCTGTCTATGCAAAATTTTATATCAATAATGAAATGTTAAGTATATTAGGCATCGGTCTAGATGATATTAGCCTTTTCATTTATTACAAATTTCCACTTAAATGGAAATCCTTTTCATAATGGATAGTGAGTGTAATTTATAATTTAGACTGGATGAAATTTAATTTCGAATGCATAAAAAATATTGAAAATCATTGAACTATTCATTGAGTTTGAATGAATATTCTATGAAAGATGTAAAAGTAATTGTAATTTGTTTTAAATTTTAGAAGAATTTTTGAGACCACATGAATGATGGACAACAAATGTTAATTAAATAATTATCAGAAAACTTCATTATAATTTATATTTACATGGTTATTGCAATTTCTATTTGATGTTTGACCACTT